>OZ020277.1:4372023-4419150 GCA_963971205.1 Aethes cnicana
GAAGTGACGCGCGGCCATGTTCAGCTGTTGCCGCGGTGCGGAAACGTTTCGATAACAATGAGGCAGTAAATAGAGCGGTGCGGGCGCCGGGAGCCGTGCACGCGATCGACGCGATCCCCCCGCGGAGGCGAGGCCGCGACTGCCGCTCTGTGCGACGGCGGCCGGCGGGCCGCTGACTCGGCGGGCGTCGCGCGCGGCGCGGCACAGGGACGACGATGCCACTCGGTGGCCACTAAACAACCCCTGCTCACTGGTTTTTTACCCGACTGCGCACCGCAAAGGAGGGTTATGTGTTTACCTGTCTATGTATGTATGTATGTATGTATGTATGTTTGTTCCTTTGTGGCACACTAGAGCTCAAACGCGTGGGTCGATTTTAATGAATCATACGTCAATCGATTCGTCTGAATCGCGCGAGTGTCACTGAAGATATGAAATTAATCAAAATTCAAAATGGCGGCCACCAGACGCCATATTGTACAAAATAAAAAAAATAAAAGTCAACCAACTATGGCATGTGAGCTATCGTTGAATAGGTATTTAAAAATCATTATTAGGTTTCTTTGACCATTTTTCAGACAAAGGAACCGTTTATGATTTATAACGATTCAAAGTTCCTTTACTAACCACGTAAAGTAGGTACCTATCCACCCAGTAGTAAATCCGTTCGAATTAGCAACACAGGAAATAATCTAGGCCAACGAGTCTTCAAGCAGGTCATGACGACTATAAAATAATAATAATGTTTTTCATAAATCTCAAACTTCAATCAAGTACGTACGCATGTGCAATGTAGTGTACCAGTAGCGTCATCTATCCGTTGACTTGAAGACTTTTAGTTTCGTTATTACATTTAAAGTGTCAATAGTGTTATTTACTTACTTAATACAGTAAAATATAACCTAATTGATTATAGGTACCAATTACAATAGTCAGTACTCAGCGCTCGTAAATAAATAAAATAGCTACCTAATACTCTAATGTAGTACCAGTAGCGCCATCTATCGGTTGACTTGAAGAATTTTAATAGGGTCAGGCCTTTGTAGCGTTTTGAGCCGGGTTAGGTCTCTAGAGGGATTAATAATCAGTAATTTAGATCATCGCAAGCTACTTAATAATCCCCACGATAGCAACTCTCTCCATGAAATGACAAGATTGCGGAATTTAGGGTCTTATAATCCCTAACTAAAAATAGTAAAATAAAAAAAGTTAATTAAAAAAAACAAAAAACCCGACTGCGTAAAAAACTAAAAAGAAAAAAACAAGACTACTTAGTTCAGTAGTAGCCTAGTAGCTAGGATTATGTTAAGTAATATTTACCGTCGCCATCAGATATATAATCAAATATTGATTGCTATTGAGGAATCTAAAGATGCCTACAGTCGGGACCCATTTAAAATCTAGGTTCAAATGTTACAAATAATGGGTCCCGATAGTAGGCATCTTTAGATTCCTCAATAGCAATCAATATTTGATTATATATCTGATGGCGACGGTAAATATTACTTAACATAATCCTAGCTACTAGGCTACTACTGAACTAAGTAGTCTTGTATTTTTCTTTTTAGTTTTTTACGCAGTCGGGTATTTTGTTTTTTTTAATTAACTTTTTTTATTTTATCTACTAGCGCGTTTAGAAAACCGTTACTGCCCGTGACGTTTGTGGTTAGATTGACAACAGGTTTGGCTCAGTTGGTAGTGAACCTGCCCACTGTTCCCACTGTCGCGGGTTCGAATCCCGCTCGGGGCAAACTTTGCGTGATGAGCACAAATGTTTGTACCCGAGTCATGGATGTTTAGTATTTATTTATGTATTTCTCTATATAAGTATTTATATCGTTGTGTAGCACCCAAAACAAGCTTTGCTTAGTTTGGGGCTAGGTCAATTTGTGTGAAATGTCCCAAGATATTTATTATTATTAGGTATTTATTTATTATAAAATAGGTGATAAAATAATGGTTATTGTTATTATAGCGTAGTTAGTGTATGTAATAATTCAAATTACAAAGAATATGGTCATACTAGTTTTTCCCCGCGACTCCGTCCGCGTGGAATTCGATTGTAGCGTTCCCGCGGGAGTTATGCGTTTTTCCGGGATAAAAGTCCAGATAAAACTACCTCTATACCAAATTACAGAGGCTCTATTGGAAGTTTTGAATAGGGTAAGAGATATTCCCAATCCACAGGTCTCACGCGTCGCGGCGCACTATATGCAGCTAGATTTAAAGTTCAATTTAGGGCGCCGTGACGCGTAAGCGCAGGGATTGGGAATGTCTCTTTCCCTATTTAAAACTTCGAATAGAGCCCCAGGCTACTTATTCTTTACGAAAATGACCTTGTTGTGCGCCATTTGTGATCATCATATAGTTAGTACATAGATGTTTAGTGACAGTCCAAACACGAAACATGGTCATTCTAAACAAACCAACTTGATGTCAAGTGACTAGGGAATAGTACCGGTTGTCTTGGGGATCGCAAACCAAGTGGCAATCGCTATGAGCGCGGGAAGTGGGCGGGAAGGCAATACAGCAGTCCAATTGCGATATTCGTTTCAGCAGGCGCTTATCTAGTGACGTAACAATAGATAAAGTGGCAGTGCGGGCATAAAGCCGCGGCTACCGGCCGGCCTGAGGGTCTAACAGGCCTCGAGCAAAAGAAACCATTTTTTTGTTTTTATCGTGCAACAAAGTAGGCACTTCTTTTCGAGGAAAAGTTCAATTTGGCGGCCTTGACTGGTGCGTGACGTCATAACTCACTCTCGCTAATGACCGCATTAGGATAGGCTCTACGTTCAGAAAGAGTTACTAGGTCATTTTAGACTTACGCCTTTTAGGAGTTTTTTAATTTAAATTTTATGATATTTACGACATAGGAAAAAAAATAACTGGTTGGTAGCTGTCCTTTTAAAATTGTCCAACATCCTAACTGGCTAATAAAATAAACGTCTTAAAAAAATAAATGTCAATTTGCGCAAAAAACCATACTTATGATTTTTCGCAACGACGCGAACTGAAACAGGAATGTGAAAAAAATAGGGAAATTAAAGCAATCACGTCGCCGCGATTAAACTTGCAGTTTTATCTAATCATGTTCAGGGGCTCTATTCGAAACGTTACATGGGAAAAGGGAACGGCTGGATATTTGGTCTTCCCAAATAAATGCCCCAAAAAAAATATTAGATCAAGGCGAAAATATCTAGAATGAACGTATTATTGCGCTTTGACGGAGGGGTAAAGACATTCCCTTTCCCATTCCTGGTTAACGTTTCGAATAGAGTCCGAGTTTTGGTCTTGAATTTTGTTCCATACACAGAACGCGAACAAAAAAGGGGTCTTTCCTGTGGACAATGCCATAGTTAACGGCTTGGGTATACATAGATGCGTCCGAAGCCGGTGGAAGCCGTGGTGGCCTAGTGGTTTGACCTACCGCCTCTCATGCAGAGGGTCGCGGGTTCAAACCCGGCCCGACCTCTGAAATTATTTATGTGCGAAATTCAATTTGAATTTACCACTGAGCTTTTCGGTGAAGGAAAACATCGTGAGGAAACTGCACGCATCTGCGATGTAATTCAAGGATGTGTGTGAAGTCCCCAATCCGCACTGGGCCCGCGTGGGGACTATAGCCCAACCCTCTCGTGATGAGAAGAGGCCTGTGCCCAGCAGTGGGCCGTAAATAGGCTGTTGTAGTAGCAGTAGTATACATAGATAACTTATGTTTTTATCATACAGGTTACAAGAGAGGATTTGTATTTACATGTATGTAAAGGCGCAACAAGAAATTATGTTGTAAAATCCCTAAGTTTGGGCTGTTGAGTAGGAAAGATTTGTAACCTTAACTCTTACTAAAAATGTGTATGACTCGAATGCGTTATATGGGCTTTTTGTTCTTATTTAAAACCACCTTTTCAATTGTTTTATTGTTTATTTAGTCTATACTTAAAAATAATTATTTACAATTAATAAAATCAACCGCAGACGTTTTTTAAGTTAATAATTGGGATTGCCGTAGTTAAGCTAGAAATTACAGTAAGTAGTTGTTTCGTCATTCATCTACCTATAAACATCGAGTCAATTTCAAAGTCGTTTCTACCTAGCCAAGAAATACTGAGTTGTAAAAAAATATACTTTGTATTATACGCGTTAACACATGACCAAGCATGTACTGAAGAATTTTCACCAATACAATTACATATTTTAAACACTAGTTAAAATTCCATTCATTGTCACCTTTTTTCACCAAACGCATTGTCTTAGTGTAACGAAATGAATATCCAAGGTAGATAAAGATAAATAATTACTTGAAATTAAAATATTTACAAAAATGATCAGATAAATAACGTAAAGGCACAAAAAGTTGTTTTAAATATGTTTGTTACACACAATAAAATAAACACTCCGGACAGATAATTAGAAGTCCAGATCAATTAATTCATTCAAAGATCATCGTGGATCATCGGTAATAATTAAAATCACAATCGCCTGTGTATACAATATCTAACTATGCATAGCCATTAACATAACATTAGATATACTATCACAATAACTTAGTACACCCCTCACTTAAACTATAGGAAGTGACCTGCAGAGGCGGCTTTACCTATGATCACACGGCGGACACGGCCTATAAAAACACGATCTCGATCACAACTCGAATGCAGCAGGCCGAGCAGCGCGCTGCAGTGTCAATGTATGCGTGCGTGGACGTCTGTGCACACTTGTAAATGTGTGTGTACCACTACGCAGGACAATGATTCACTCACCATCTCTGGATGGAGGTGAGGCGAATTCAGGGAGAATTGCGCGCGGGCTAGATTCAGGCGGGTGATTCCGTGGCCATTCTGTATGTAGTACTATTAAATATTCTGTGCTATGTTGCAGGGTGTGCGTTACACACGGGCGCAGCGGCCCTAGGGGGCGCCGCGCGCCGCTCGCTACGGAGCCCCACCTACACTTGGAGTGAGTTGATTCATGCATAGTTGACGGACTCCTGGTCGTTAAATATGGCCACCGAGTTGTCATTCCATACAGAAACGTCATTTTAACCCATAGTAAAATATTTAACGTTAACTTTTACGGACGGTTTGAATCAACTCACCTAGGGGGTGCTAGGGTAATGTTTGCACACGGGCGCTACATGAGCTAGAGACGCCTCTAGTAACCTGTCATTAACTAATATGTTTAACCCTTCGTCTGTGTATGATAAGGATCCTGACCAAAATTTTAACATGCTTCTGTATTTTTTTGTGTTATTTCTATTAGTACTGCATCGATCCGTGGAGACGCGAATTCACTCTTTTTTATAGCCACATACAAAGGATTAAAATTGAATCAATTGATTTGTAGTGGCCATATTGCATCCAGAAATTCAGTCTTGCGCAGGCCCCGCTTTTTGAGTACAAAACAAACTACACAAATCATAGCATATCAGACATATCATCATAACTTTAAAATTGCGCTAAAAGTATTAACCATAAAAAAATCCATCAGTAACAATAATAATTCAACCTTATAACGTCTATAATCAAGCTACACATTTCAAAAACGTTGAAAGATTCACATCACAAAAATATGTACAGACAAGTGTAATTTCTGCATACAGCAAATAATCTGCTTCCCAAGGCCATGTTACTATTAGTACTAAGTATTGCTTCGAAAAATATACTCTTTAGTAGACGTCGTGTACAATTTGAGATGACTCAAGCGTTGACTAGAAAACAACTAAGCAGTTGGAATAGTAGAGTTGGTGCTACAGAATATACATCTTAGTATACGATATTGTCACTTTCACTGTTTCTGCACTATTCGAGTAACCCGCGCTATCTATATGCAGCATACTTATGGCGACACTCGCACAGTATCGCAAAAATCCAACTTATGACACTAGCGTAATGAGAACGAGTTGCTCACACGGGGGCTACTGCGAGTTTAATTTAAACGGGACAGCAGTATTTTACAATCACAATTTCACTCTTAACATAGTTCCGCGTCTGAGATACTTCCCCAATTGAATGATGGGCCAGTCTACACTAGGAAACCTTAGATATGCTGTAGTTTATCTTAGCCTACCGAAGCTGAATTTAGAATGACGCCAATGCTTTCTACTCCTGTAGATTCAATTCGACAAGTCAATTTTCGACTTTGCTGCATCACTGACTCTATAAAGCTTCTGGTTTAGGCTTTGGCTATGTGGAGTTTGTCTACAGCATAGCTGCCTGCTCTTGAGTGCAGAATCTGTTTGGCCGCCAGAGGTCTGGGTTTGGAGGCTCTACTTGTCTGCAGGCGAGTGCTCTAGCGCCTGGATGTGGTCGACGCGCTCGCCGCGAGCGTGCCGCGCCCACATCTTGTTGTATAGCATCTCGAGGCCGGTCGCGTACGCCTTGCAGTCGAACAGGGGGCTTTCCATCCGAGCGGCCCACACCTTCGCGCGGATGGCTTTCAAACTGTAACAGGTAATTTTCGCGCTTAACAACGGAATTCAAAGGTTTCATTTCAGATTGTGTCATGTAAGACTTTCAAAAGGTTTACGGGAACCATTATTACCTACGTTTTCAAGGTTTCAGTGGACTGAGTTTTGTATATACGATTGCAGTTTTTTGTGTAAAGGATTTTTTTTGGATTCTTGTGCAAAATTACTTAATATGAATTAGGTAATTAAGAAATACTTACTATTCTCTATCATTGCCTAATCTTACAGCTATGTCTTGATATTCTTGCCTCGTTCTAGCTATTAACTCCAGACATCCCAAAGTATTGAGTTGTGAAGCGGCCACTCTGCAAAATAACAATGAATATTATTAATTACTTCTAATAATAAAATGTAAATGAAATAGGTGTGTCTGCATTCTTCATTCAATTCTATCAGATCTACAAATAAGTCTTGAGACTTATTATTTATTTAATTAAGAATATAGTATAAATTGAGAACCTAATGCCATAAGGCATTATCCACCTTAACAGTTGGGGAAGCAATGACAAAACTAGCTATTTTGAAAATAATTTGAGGTGCTAGGGAATAATTGAGTGAGACGCACCTAGAGGCCAAGGTTTCACCGGGTAGGGTAACTACAGGTGTGCCGGTCCACAGGATGTCCATGCTGGTGGTATGTCCGTTGCAAAGAGGCGTGTCCAGACATACATCGGCGAGTTGACCACGCCTCACGTGCTCCTCCTTCGCCGCCACGTTCGAGAAGATGATACGGCCCGGAGGTAGACCTGAGGGGCAATAGTTACCATTATTATAAAAAAAACATCAGTTTCATGCCGCTGCCTAAAGATAAATGAGGAAGGAAGTTTCCATTATTTAATAATTTACTTACATATTTGTAAATCGGTAACAACAAATGAATACCATGGAGATGGTAAAATATTATCTATTGAATTCATTGAAAATAGTTTTGTTTTCTATTATCATAACCGTCGCAAACCCCAATACTTAATATTTCGATTCCACAGATCTTATAAGGTTTAAGGAAGTCAAATATTGCTGTAGTCTTGAGCTGACAAGAGCTACAAATGATAGAAAAAAGTTCAGATAGTTTGGAATAAATATCAACAGAGCAATCTACCAGCTGTTTCCACTTAAACAATGGCCATGCTTACTGAATAAACAACATCTGCCTGAACAGGTGCCTTCTACTGATAAAATCTGAAATATTATCCTACATTCATTTGGACCATGAAAATACTATCATTTTCTTGTTGAAAATTAAAACCTAGGTTTGAAGCCTTGTCCTTACACAAGGTGATATTTCATTGATCGACCACAAACATTTGTGTTTAATAAACAAATGTGCAAATATTGCCTTTTCCATTGGAGGATGTTTATAAATGACAAATGAATGAGTGGTTGTTTTAGAGTTGTTGAACAAAAGAATAATTATGAAGCAATTAAAAAAGGTCAATTGACTGACGATTTCAATGCCAGATATAGCTCTCATGCAAAATAAATTCTGATTGAAACATAATAATAATAAAAAAACAGACATTTTTTGTTTTTAAACACTCACCTAATTGCTGAGCTGTGGCCTGTAGATTCGGCTCTCCCACTGCCGGAAACCTCAGCAGCCAGAGAACGCTGTTCGGTACGTGTTTTAGAATGTACACCCACATATGTAAGGTCAGTGGGTCTATCTTATACAACTGGTTAAAGTTGCAATACACGACCGCCTCGTCAGGTAAGCCGTATTGCTGTCGCGTCGTGATCACTATGGACTGGGGAACTTCTTCGCCGGTAGCGGCCTTATTATTCGTCTGCGTTGTCGCCAAACCGTTTTGGAGAATAACGCCGTTTACTGACGTCTGGAATGGAAGGAAAACCGTCAGACAAAGATTACAATAATAACAGCTGAACTAAATCTAATTGAAGAATTCAAGGAATTGAGCCCGTTTCAAATGTAAAAAATCATAAATTAATAAATACCTGAATTTGTCCTGAAGCAATCATCGTCTCGATGGGCGTTGTCGTGGGTAATTCGGCCACTTTCAAAGAAATCTCCAGAGGCCTGGCGGCTCTCACCACCTCCTTGATTTCTTTGATATCAGTATTCTCAACTAGAGGCGACAAATCTGTAGCGTTAATGACCGCCACATTATCCGCCAGGCTGCCCAAGTTATTGTGAGATTTGATTTTGTCGCTAAGAATTAATCGTTCCTGTAGATGCGGGAACATTTGCTTGTGATCTCCTACGAAGTACGTATTCGGCATGTAGGCTAGTTTCTCGCTGTATTGGCTCGCCAACGCTAAGGGAGATGTGACTGCGTCGGTGACCAAATAGTCCATGTAACTTGCTCCACTCGTGCCGGGGTATCCGAGCCACATTACTTGCACTGGAGCGGGTCTTAGCGCGAATATTTCATTCCTCGCCCCTTTCGTGTAACCATTCATATTCACGAGGATGTGAATGCCATCAGCATAGATTTTGTCTGCAGCTTTCCCGTTGCACGGCATCTGTGACAGATCAATGAAGTGCTCCGCTTCCCTGGCTATCTTGGAGCGGAACGTGGTTCCATCGTCAACGCTCAAAGCGTAGCAGAAGATTTCAACTTTAGAGCGGTCGTGCAGACCGGGTACAGACTGCATCAAATGAGAAGTCGGATGATTACCGAAGTCGCTGCTCACGTAACCGATACGCAGACGCCCCTGCAAGTCGCGTGGGAATTTGTACGGAGGCTTGTGTAGTACTTGCACTTTTTCCAAACATAAGTTAGCGTGACGAGCGGCGATAGCTTTCCTGAAATCATGGGTCAGTGGGTACAGCATGGAATGATGGGGGTGGACGGAGGGTAATCTGTTCTTGTCCAGTTGTTCAGCAACGATGCTGACTAGTTTCTTCATTCGCGCCTCATAGTCTGTCCAGTCGCAAACGATTTGCAAGCAATGAGCTAGGTTGCAATACGCATCGGGGAAGTCGGGCTTCAGTTTCAAGGCAGTTCTGTACGACTGGATGGCGTCGGGAATGTTACCGGAGTCTTTGTGGATGCTGGCAAGGTTGCTATGCGCGTCGGCGAACGCCGGATTTATCTGGATGGCTCTCGTATAACACTGCAACGCACCGGCGACATCTTGCATTTCCTTCAGCGTATTACCCATGTTGCTGTACGCATCCGCGAAAGTTGGCTGGATGCGAATAGCTTCCTTATAATGCATGAGAGCTTCATTGAGCTTGCCCTGCTGTTGTAGCACTGAAGCCAAGTTGCTGTGAGCCGCCGCAAATTCTGGGAACACCTCCAGCGCTTTCAAGTAAAGACGTGTCGCCTCTTCAATGTAACCTTGTTCGCGTTTGATGTTGGCCAAGTTGTTCAGAGAATCAGCATGGGACGGGCAAAGACGTAGCGCGGTGTTGTAGCATTCTTCGGCGTCGGCCACTTGACCTTTCTCTTTCAAGGCATTCGCCAAGTTACAGTATGCGTCAGGGAAGTTGGGTTGCAGTTCAATAGCTCTTCGGTAAGTGTCAACGGCCAAGTCAATCAACCCCTGCTCGTAATAAACGCATGCCAAGTTCCCGTGAACAACGGCGTTATTCGGTGACAAATTCAATGCGCGTAAATAAGCAGCAACGGCCCTAAAAAAACAAAAAGAAAATGGTTTTCAAATGTAATCTAATAAAAAACATATAGGTAATCGAAAATAAAATGTAGTTGAGTAGTTACCTGTCGAAGATTCTTGCTTCTTTGAGAACATTTCCCAAGTTTATGTATGCATCCAAAAAGTTGGGGTCCAAGGCAACGGCCTTCTCAAAGTGGTGGATTGCCAACCAGATCTCACTTTGGGCGTTAAATACACATCCCAAATTACTCCATGCCACTGCAAAGTCTGGCCTAGTTTCGATGGCCTTCAAGTAACACGCCTACACACACGAAAATAAAATATGTTATTGATTGTACAATGGTAGTGTGTGATCTGATGGTGTTCTGAAATGTTCGTTACGCCAAGTGTGAAGTTACACGGAGCCGGCGAGTGCTGCCGGGTCCAGCGACCGGCGCGCAGACCGAGCAGCAAACGCAGCCAACAAACAAGTTACGCCATATGCACCCTAACACGCTACGCCAAATGCCACACAATCAGCAGGAAATGCAAACGAACAATCGACACTCGAATCAATATCAAGACGCAACATCGTCCCGACCGGAAATGGTACAAAAACAAAGAAAAAATCGAATCGTTTTTTGATACGCTTCCACTTCCTAGCCGATGAGGAATGATGATCACGACAATGACAAGTCAGAGAAGAGTAAACCGATTCCTGTCCAAAAGTATTTTCTTGCAAACCTAGTCCACTTTACCTGCGGCAACGGATTGGTGTCATCGCGGCTGGCAAATCGGCGTACCAACCGTAATCCGGCTACAACCAGCACCCGTCACACCTACTGTCTTACCAGACAACACCTTGTGAAAATATAATAATAGAAATTAGTTGATTTTGAGTCAAACTATTTCACCCGACTGTCGTCTTACACAAATTGTATTGCAAATAAAATATTAATGAGAGGAGAGGATCACAAAGCCCGCGCCGTCCCGAGACGAGTATCCCGGCGGGCGTGATGTGGTGACCAAAGTAAATAAAACTCGCTACGTCAACCAATAATGGAACTACTGCCTCCACTGATCCTCCAATACAATGTACAGTAAATATTACTACAAGCACGAAAATTAAAATGAACGCTAAGTTAATATTGAAGGAAACAGGATGATGGATTTAGTAATACTACATTTAATCACGGATATTAGGGTGCTCTCCGTTCATTCGTTAATTCCCAACACAAATTATGTTTCGCCAAATTAGGTCATTAAAACGCAAATAGCTACAAATTGCAATCAACGAAATGGGAAACTAAATCTCGTTTGTGTGGAAAATTACAATTGTTTATACGTACGCTATTGCTGTCGCAAAATGTTATTTTACACGAAATAACATGTTGAGACTTTGTGAAGATTGAAAACAAAACATGTTTGAAACGTTCCGCTTTGTTAAATTATGGAGAATTGAGGCAATAAAATGAGTTTCAATTAGTACATTAAAATTTAATTAGGTAGTCGAAAAAATACTACGTCGGTAACGTCATATACAACTAGCAACGTTAATAACATTGTTTTCAACCTTGCTCACACATTTATGCTAACGGTTTGAACAATAGCAAACTACAACAAAAGAATTGAGAATAAAACACACTTATTACGAAGAATATTGTTTAAACCGTTACAAAATACAAAGGGGACGCCGAATGCTGTTGTAGAGGAAGGATTTACGCAATCGCAGCAGAGACGCGGGCCAAACGGAGAGTACGCTAATTTAATTTAGCACAAAGGAAATATAAAATGAATCCTGTTTACTTCGCAGCAAACCACAGGGTAGAGAACAATATTATGTTTACCTTTGCCTCGTCCAAGCGTCCCAGGGCCTTGAGCAAATTGCCCAAGTCACTCCGAACGCAGTAAAGGTCCTGCAACAAGATTTATTATGGTTTGCAATCTCGCAGCTTCACGGGAGGATTCGCATTCAATTCTAAGATTGAATTTGCTCTACCATTCGTTTTCTCTGTCGCAGACACGTTTGTGATGACTTCATTTTTTTAAAGATTTTATGAAGCAGTTTATTCTTTGTTACATTAACATTGACAAGATTTCTTTTTTTTAACACGGCTATTTTATTAGCTATTTAGAAAGTAGCGAAAATTTCAAAGGACACGTTTTTATTTTTTTTGATAAGTCGTCTTGTCATCCTACATATTATTAATATTAGAACACTCCTCATTCTAAAAGGGCATAAGTCAAAAATGACGTAGTATAGTAGCTCTTTCTGCGCATAGATATAGTTCTGCGAGTAGCGCCCGCTCTTTAGCGAGAGTGAATGAATTGAGTGAGATGACGTCACGCACCAGTTACCTTATAGTTTTTTATTGACTTCTTTAGATAGAGATACCGAAATGGTTTTCGAATTACTTAGGCTATACTAAAATTTTGAAATGTTGTCAATTGGTTCAAAAATAAGATCAAACAACACAGCATGTGTCTTCAAAATTAATCCTATTACTACCACTCGTAACCACTTAAGTTACTTTGAATACCTTGTCATGATCATCCAGATACTAAATAGCGATGTTGAATGCTAAAAATCGCATTACAGGGATTGATTACGCGACAATAATACTGCGTAACGGTACCGTACCGTTTTATTATCGACTAGGTATCGTTTTGCATTGAATGTCATGTAATATGTAATATGCACCAACCTCCGTCCGTGATATCATTTGTGAATGCGAACTAACACTATGCATTTGGAGGCAAACTAACATACTTATTTGAATCAAGGAGTATCATTTTACCATTAAGATCATAGACGTAAATAATATAGACCCGGTCTAACGTTACACGTAATATGTCCCCACTTCCACGGTGTCCAATCCAAAGTTCTGTCACCGAGCGTGCGTGACAATAAGCGTTATTAAAAAAACTTTTTTCGAAACTGTTTCTCAGTATCTAAAAACTCGTCTCGTTGTTGAAAAAATGTGACCCAGCTTTAGTGTCACGATATAAGTTTAACTTTGGATTGGACACCAATGAAGTGGGGAAACATGACATGTATCTACGTTAGGCCGGGTCCATACGAAGTATTATTTATGTCTATGATTAAGATGTATTTAGGAACTATCAAACATTTAAACCAAAATCATTAATTAGAATATTTAGCGGCTACTTGAATAAAGTTTGCATTACCCTGAACTTGGCAAGACATTGCTTTGTTTTATTGACTAGCTTTTGCCCGCGACTTCGTATGCGCGAAACACCAACATGTAGGTCCCGTTTTTTCCCGTTTCCGTGGGAACATGGAAGTCGTCTCTTAGTGTTAGGTAATCGTATGATGTACTATTCTAACCATAACTACGGTTTTAAGTCTTGGGGGTCGCCATGTCAATATGGTCTTATTTATTTTGTGCCAGTTCTAACGACCAAAACTGCTTAACAGTATTTCAGTGTAAGGCACATTAATTGTATGTAAATCAAGTAATGGAATGACTAAAGTATAGGCATGGCATATGACGCAAGATATTATAGACGCTTCAAAGTACCAACGTCTTAATACATATACAGTTGTGTCAGTTGTATTGTGACTCTAACATGACATGGAAAAATACAGTGGTGTGTAATGTAAGTATCACCTACAATGCCCAACTTCCGCGACGGAAAAATTAATGTCTCGGTCCTTTGATAATACATGGCCAAGGTTATAAACGATTTTTATCTCGCCTAGACAACACTGTGGTAAGAATTTGTTACTTATCAATTAGTCAATGAAGCCGTGGTGGCCTAGTGGTTCGACCTACCGCCTCTGATGCAGAGGGTCGGGGGTTCGATTCCGGCTCGCACCTCTAAGTTTACTTATGTGCGAAATTCAATTTGAATTTACCACTGAGCTTTTCGGTGAAGGAAAACATCGTGAGGAAACCTGCACGCATCTGCGAAGTAATTCAAAGATGGGTGTGAAGTCCCCAATCCGCGCTGGGCCCGCGTGGGGACTATAGCCCAAACCCTCTCGTGATGAGAGGCCTGTGCCCAGCAATGGGATGCAAATAGGCTGTAGTAGTAGTATTAGTCAATCACCGAAAATGATATAATTTTGATTTGACGCAATACTTTTTTTTTCGGTTAGCGTTTTCAAACATTGCTATAGGAGGTCTAAGTAACTCCAAATTCACACCAAACACAAAAATCGTAGAACAAAATTTTAGGAGCCCCAAATTTTTTCAAGGATCCATGGATCCATCAGAACTGAACCAAATTAAATATGGGAATAGGACCCAACTTGGAGTCACCTTTCGAATAAAAAAATAATCAACTAAATCGGTTCACGTTTACTACTCAACTTCGGGTGAACATACATAAAATAAAAAAGATTCCGTCGAATTGAGAGCCTCCTCCTTTTTTTGAAGTTGGTTAAAAATAAGTTGATTTGGATTTTGAGTGAAGTCTAATGTAGAATTCATTTTGTACTTAGGTACATTGTACAAGCTAACAATAGTTGGCTAATGATTAAGTACGACATATTACTACCATGTCATAGTGGTTAGTTTAAGGCCCTTCCCTGACCCAGCATCGTCAAATTGCTCATTTAAGATCATACTTTTCTAAGAAATGCTAAAAGTTAAAAATATGACAAAAACATATGTTATATTTGATTATATCATCCTTACATTGACAGCTTTCGATATACGTTTCACGAAACTTCGCTCGATACAATTTAAGTCCAAAGTAACCTCTAACTCGGACCGCTAATCCAACTTTACTCCAGTTTATTATATAAAACAGTGTAAAACTAATTATAACACAAAAAATATCCATATTATATGCATACATCGACAGCTTTATAAATGCCATTTTTTTAGACGGTATTTTTATAGAAATTAAAACGCGTTAAATACTAACTAAACCGGGCGTTCTGTGCGTAGCGCTTTCTCTTTCACTCGTCCCACGAGTGACAGTGACGGCTGAGCTGGGTCTATGAACGGCCTTAATTCGCATTATCAATAATATTCAATCTCGTGGACTTATAAATGCGCCGCAGTGTTACACCGAAATCCTAATTCCAACGAAATATCGGGCTTGTGTCATTCACATCTCTACTCTCTAGTCTATAATTTCATCAAAAAATGTTGGTGTGACCAGAAACATTCACATCATCTTTTTGTGAAAATTAAAAAAAAATACACTGAGATATTTAACAGTATTCCACACCACAGGCATCAGAGTATCTTAACGTTTCGTCGGGGTTCGCTGATTAACGTACAGAAGGACACAATTAACATGGCGAACTGGTTAAGCAATAATAGACTCTACATCAAAGGCCTTAGTGATACGCCGTACACCATATTAATAATCGCGTCGAGTCTTTTAAAGCAGGGGGAATGTGGGATCAACAGACCGTTGTTAATTCCCCCTTCGCGTTAAAAATCATTCAATCCTGTTTATTTCATGAGATAGCAAAGTTTGTGCTTTCTTGAAAACTGCAATAAAAGCCTAGAGAAGCTAAGAAAGCTTTTGTATAGTATAACTGCAAATTATTTATACTCGCAATTTAGAATGCATTTTAACAATTATACTTGTAAACATATATCTCAATTTGTTGCAGACAATTCATTGTAGAGTGGGCATGGAAGAATATAATATCATAGTAAATACTGTAATACAAACAAATCTACTGTCAATACACTTATTTCTAGTTTTAAAACCATATTAGTAAAACATTCCTTTCTACTAGTTTCTTTAATAAAGAAGAAGGTTAACTATTGCATTCTTCAATGGCAACCTTATCAATAGGTTCGCAATTGTATACCTTGTAATTATTTAGCATTGATCAAATCTTGTATGTACATCAATTAACGCTTCCAGTGTCATTGACTTCTAAGTAGCCATTATAGCACCTAAGTTAAGTTGTAACTCTCTACTAGCGAATATAAAAATGCGCCTATTTTTGCAATTTTTTTGTTAAAATTTGGTATTTTCTGATTTTATTGAATCTCATGGGATCCTGTGTATTGTCTATATGATCTATATCCATGCCAAATTTTATTCAATAGCATCAAATCTTTGACTTAATAGGTGAAATAACTTTCATGATCATTACACTAATAGGACAACTTGATGTACTCACCGGATTATATTGTAGTGCTGTGACATAGGCCTGCACAGCTTGCTCCATGTCTCCGGCTGCCACAAGGGCCGCGGCCAAATTGATGTAGCCATCAATGAAATCGGGCTTCAGCCTCACAGCGTGTCTGTAGTTCTCGAGGGCCTCTTGCAGTTGCCCGCGCTCTTTGTAGACATTTCCAAGGTTGCTATAGAAAAAAAAATTTTTTTTTTTTCATTTAATATTTTAATGCCACAATCCCACCAATAGGTACAGTTGAGATGACTAATATCTACACAGTTTTGCGTCTTACTCTATTGTAATAAGGTCCCAAAGTATACACATAATAATAAACATGACTGTGAGTCCATAATGAATTAATTGTTCACTATATACGGAGACATTGGCATTTGAAGAATATTATCGTCAAAAATTTTATACCTACTTGACCTGAAAGTTTTCTAGACCAAGATTCTTTAGTCCCAAGAATAGCATAGTGTCTGAGCATGATTCGCCAAAGTGGCCTATATTAATGACATACTAGTGCCAATTTTAGCCTAGGTATTTGAATATTTACTTCATGTTTGAATCTAGATAGATTATAGATTCTCTACCGGCCAGTCTCTTCCCCGATAGTTATAACTTGGATCTTTTCAAGTCGAGAGTGAACAGGTACTATCTAAGCAAGCATGTATCACCCTCAACCACATCGTCACTTGCTTAAAATAATTTAATAAAAAGACTTAGTATTATGAGATTTACAGATCATCATCAATTCATCATAAGATACTTCATATACCTAGTTTGTTTACTTTACTGATACAACACCACATATACAATCTTTTTCAGATTTTTAGTATTTACATAGCATAACATCTGTAAGATAACGAATTACCATATTTTTTTACTTGCTCCAAAGTATGATTACTCTTATCTGCTGATTAATAAAAACTGATGAACAGTTTAGCCAATGTTTACAATTTGCAAAAACAAATGGCACTGATAATAAAAAAGATACATTAAAACAACTATAACATGTGACATGTTTACATAATGAGAATTATAAAATCTATAAAAATACTAGCTGACCCTGCAGACTTCGTATCGCCTTAGTTTTTTGGGTATGAAAAATAGCTTACATTCTATTCTCAGGCCTATTGAACATACACTCCAAATTTCATTAAAATCGGTCGAGCCATTTCAGAGGAGTTTGGTTACAAAAACTGTGACACGAGAATTTTATATATTAGATGGCAGTTGCATGGTTATATTAAAGAAGTCAAACTAGCTTAATGTCAAATTTCCTCCAAATCAGGGAAGGTGATATTAAAATCTTAGCATACAGACTAGGAGTAGTCAGTTCTTAGATATTTTAAATACTCAAATTCAATCTCAATTCAATTCATTCATAACAAATCGAGTAACATATTGCCTACACAGTATTGATTTTCCCCAACTTGCAATCGTCCAAAATATTAATTCTTGAGGATGCACCCATTGCACCAAAGAAAAGGCCATATGTAGCTTACAGATTATGTCTTCTTCCCGATTTAATAAATTCTCAGATTAAAAGTAATTGACAATTTGTCTTTCTGTCACATTAGAAATTTGTAACCACCAACAACTTTGATTGTATAAATAATTCTGTAAGTGTTCTTCCTTCTAGAAAAATCAAATCTACTAAGAGCCTTTTGTACATAAATAATTGCTTCATTTAATTTAAAAGTGTTACCTGTAAGCTTCGGCCAAAAGCGGGTTTTGTTTGATTGCCAATGTGGAGAAATGTGCCGACTTGTCCAGCCGGCGGCACTGGAAGTGGATGGAGGAGAGCAAAAGGAGAACGCCCGTGTTTGAGCTGTCTTGACGCCATAGCTGCATGCAGTGGAGCTCCGCGCTCTCATAGTCGCCAGCTTGGTACTCCCGGTGGGCCAGCTCCAATAATCCTAACAAATTCGAGATCATCATTCACTGATCAAAATACAAAGGCTTAGAGAACCTTCCTTCGAAGGAAGTAGTCGCAGGGAACAATCACTAAATCCTAAATTTAACATTGAATTTAAAATTGATCGAACTTACCGACTGTAGATATTTGCTGAATGTCAGACATTTTCAATATTACGGCATTTGCAGGGACACCAACTATTTGTTGAGGCTGCGTCGTGACAGATTGAGGCACCGCAACGTTAGCTTGAGGTTGCATTTTAGTTATCATAATTCGACTGCAGTTAAAATTTCGTTAATTGCTACGATAGCAATTCATTGAAATACAAATGATCTCACATTTATTTTTCCATGGAAATAAACCAACACAACATCACGATACTGTAGGCCAATCAATGGACACGGCACGCGGAGCGAAGGAGAATAACTGCAACCGGAAAGCCAGTTTTTTTTTATTTCTTCAATAGTTTTATTGTCTATGCTTCCTGCCGTTATGCAGATCCTCGTACAGTATATAAAATAAAAGTACACGAAAATATAAATAAAAGTATTTATTACAGGAATTATTTATTCTATTTCTATTTATTGTGTGTATAAATTATGAAAAACATGTTTAATTCTTACATTATTTGTTCCACGGTACAGTACGCAATAGATAAGCTCCATTGAGTGTAACGGATATGACGGATAAAGTACGCGGTATTTATGAATTTCGTATACGAGTGAATAATTTTATTATGGTTTCAAGATTTTTTAGCTAATGTTTGAAAAGCTTGCCAGATTTTTATCAAGCAAATACCTAAAACATTCAATGATGAAAACAAATATAATCATTCTCTTCATCTAAGCTCTTCATATTCACTGATTTGATTACTCTACTCGTCATAGACAATGTGATGCGATGCAGTAAAAGTATGGAGGGTTGAAGTAAAGGAGCGCAATACTTCCGAATGTGGACACCATCAGGTGGTAGGTTGGGAGCGCTGCGGTCGCCACGATTGTCAAACCCTAGGCGGATAGTCTGCAGTAGCGCCTTCAGATGGCGCTGCTGAGGCGCAAACGCAGCGAAAACGGTTGTGAGGCGAGTGTTTGGTTTTGTTGCTTATCAAATCCAATCCGCAGTTTATTTTGACGTTTACGCGCACGGCAGTGCGCCAGGCTAAGTTCCGGTATGACGCACACTATGAATTTACACGAAAGGTTGAGTTTTCCTCCCTATCCTCGGTTTCTTCGAAATCTCGTATGTTTCAACATTCATGGAGAGTCGGACCTAGGGATTGCAACCGGATCCGCCGGATCCGGTAGTTTTCGGCAGCTACCGGATCCGGTATAAATTGACCGGATCCGGTTGAGCAGAACAAAGTGCAAAAATACGAAGCACGACAGTACATGAATTTAAAGTAACGACGTCCAACGTTGCTAGATTGTCTTTATTAAGTAGTAAGATTGATTATTATTTTTAAAATACGAAATACCTAAAGTAAAGATGTTTTATTATTGTTGTTGCATTTAATTTTATGTAAAGTTGATGGACTTTAGAATAATACAAGTCGCTTGTGAATTCTTGATCTCAGATATATCTAGTTTTGGTAATTAAGCACCTTATAGTTCCATTAATCTAATGAGACCCTTTGCTTTTTTATTATGTGACAGCGCAAATATACTTAAGTACTTTGAGTACCTTTGAACAGTTTTATAAAGCCTAGATTTATTTTTTATCACTGATTATTTTATAATAGTTACATTACTACTACTACAACAGCCTACTTACGGCCCACTGCTGGGCACAGGCCTCCTCTCATCACGAGAGGGTTGGGCTATAGTCCCCACGCGGGCCCAGTGCGGATTGGGAACTTCACACACATCCTTGAATTACTTCGCAGATGCGTGCAGGTTTCCTCACGATGTTTTCCTTCACCGAAAAGCTCAGTGGTAAATTCAAATTGAATTTCGCATATAAATAATTTCAGAGGTGCGAGCCGGATTTGAACCCGCGACCCTCAGCATGAGAGGCGGTAGGTCGAACCACTAGGCCACCACGGCTTCATTACTAATATAACCATTACTATATTTTTTTTGATGTTTGACTAGCATTACAAGAACGTAACTAAGTTTATTTTTGGTTAACTAATAAAGAAGTTGATATTTTTGAAACTTTAAAATGATCTTTTCTTTAATTTATGTCCTTCATTCAGCATATTAGGTACCTTGAAAAACTTGAGAAAACAATAAAAATAATAATCTTAAAACCGCAATACAAATCCGGCCGGATTGTCCACAAAATCCGGTCGGATTGAAAATCAATACGGTTTGTAATCCCTAGTCGGACCATATATTTAAGTAATAGATAGCTTGAATGAAAGGAGTAAATAAAACAATGCTCTTATAATTGCGATTTTAATTTTTAATATACTATCTTATACTTTAAACTAGCTAATCTTGTATATTCCTCTGTTTATTTATTTCTTAATTTATTTATCCAAGCGATCGGAAAACGGCTCTAAAGATTTGGACGAAATTTGGAATATAGGGATTTACGGGGGCGATAAATCGATCTAGTCTAGATCTAGAGGTGTTGTCTGATCTGAAAAAAACTTTTAGCCATTTTCACCCGAACAAGCTCGGTCGCCCATGTCGTAATCATTAATCAGTGTATCCAAACATTTTAGCCTTAATTAAAAAGTATTACAATTAACTTAATTTAATATTATAAATGGACGGAAGTAAATTAAAGCTATTAATTGTGCCTTATCTTAATCATAATCATAATGCAATCCAGATCAAAATCGACAGAACACTGTAATGGTAATGGCATGGCAGTAAAGATCATCATCAAAGATCACTATGTGTGCAGTGTACAGTATAAAAATTCAGTGGCAAAATTTATTTATCAACAATTCGTTACTCCAAGTACGAAAGTAAATAAGATATTTCAGTCAGATCCTGTGGCACCGACTCGTGGTAGCAAACATATAATTCCCGAGGTTCCGGTTCACTGAAGACACGCCTGGAAAACATAAATTATTAAATGTGAGAGAATATTTTTACAGCTCATCACATTTTAATAAAATGCCCGACCCTCCCTGGGGGTAAGAGACGGTCGGGCGGTAGGGGGGTCACATTTTAATAAAATGTGATCAGCTGTAATAGTACATTACAGACCTAGGGTGGTGAATTCGTAAATGTCTCAGATCGCAAGTTTCTGTGGCCCGAACCGAAGGTGAGGGCCATAAATATGCGATCTGAGGCTTTACGAATTACCGCCCGTGGTTTGTCAAAAGTTTTACGTCTTGCCTTGGCCAAGAAGTGATTTTTTCTCTCCGCGTAGCGGGCAGAAAATCCCACTGTATGGCCAAGGGTGATGTAAAAATATTTTCTCAGATTTATTCGGGTTGGAACCCAGGCTTGGAATTTGTTTGGGCGACGGCAATAACAAATGACTATCTCTTAATGGGTGGTTTTGTCAAAAAAATACGAATAGTTCTATTCTATAGATATCTCAGGCTCTATCAAGTCAGTTTAAATCATGGTCTAAGAAAACAAGGTCTGCCGATCCGGGTGGAGTGTCACCCTTACGTCAAAGTAGAGTTGCCACATTATTGCAATAAAACAAAATGAAGGAAAGATTTGCTGCCGTTATAATGCAAAATAAATTATTTGCGCATTACAATCGACATGTACTTGTTTAAACACACAAAATGGGACAAGTTAAAAACAAATGAACATAATAATTTAATGAAACACTCACATTATACATGGGGGTCGGGGATTATTTTAATAGACCACTGCAACACACAGCAGTGCGAATGCCGTAAGGGTGACACCCACACTACTACAGAATACCGGACTGCCATACCTGGCGAAGTATATTATTTTATCATGGTTTAAATGTACCAATGCTGATTTAAAGAAAATACACATTTTTTTACCCAACGACCCAGAATTGGTAAGGCTCCGCGTTTTTCTTCACGCCGCATCGGTTCAGTACCTCGGTCGGCGCTTGGAAGAGCATCGCATATTCTTTGATGGCCACCAAAATCTTGTTCATCGGGTTTGAAGGGGCTTGGTTCCTTTTGAATCTGTACAAAAGAAACGAACGGTGTATTTTTTTATGTAAATAAAGAACAGAACCTTTTTCGGGAAGGCTAAGCTAAGCGTAAGCGGAAAACTAGTTTGTGAAAAATGTGAGCTGATTTATAACCAACCAACCCTAACCATTTTCTGCTTTGCCTAAAGGTTGACTGGTAGAGAATGCCTCAAGGCATTAAGTCCGCCTTTTGTACACTAAGTTTTCTTTATGTGCAATAAAGTTTAAATAAATAAATTTATAAAGTTGCTTGATCATGATCATAAATATCCCAAAATCTGCTTTAATAACTAAGATATACAAATAAAATACCATATACACATTTTCCTTTCTAACAGCAAGGATAATATATTCTTAGTATATGTGTAATATTTCTTTCAACAATCGCAATAGTTTATTATAGGTTGACTGGTAGAGAATGCCTCGACGCATTAAGTCCGCCTTTTGTACACTAAGTTTTCTTTATGTGCAATAAAGTTTAAATAATAATACAATGAATTCTGATCCTACCTAATACTATGTTGTAGTAGTTCGTGTATTCTCTTACTGGCGGCCCTGAAAGTCTTCACAATATACGAGTATAGCGCATTATTGGCCTGTGCTTCTATGTTCTTCACCGGTGCTATTAGGATTCCCTTTAAGGACTCCAGTTGTAAGAAATGAAACAGCACATTGTCATCACCAGCGGTTATTCTGAAAATTAAGAACATCTTTTAAAATAACTGTGGTTAAACAGACTTTAGAATAGATGAAATAAGGTTGCTATTATAATTTAAATTGAGTAGTAACATGACATCAGTTTAATACACCGATTGTTTATAAAAATAATGATCTTTCATTTTATAATTGAAGTTAATAGACTTCAATTATATAATGAAAGATCATTATTATATGACGAATAATAGACTCTTTTTATGTTTAAGGCTTAATTTTAACAGAGTTTGATGTTTGTGATGCACATAAAGCCTTGGAGAGTATTATATACATCTCTTGGATCTTAGATTTAAGTGTAATGTAGGCAGTATATTTATCGAATAAGGGTATTTCTTGTAAAATTAACTACAGTAAAATTGTACTTGAAAAAGTTTTCTGCAAAGTTTGTTTTTCTGTCCTATTCGCAGATATTGGCTTGCATGCTAGCAAGCGCTGGTAGATTAATTTAATTTTCTAAACATAAACAATGACACAGAATATTTAATAGTACTATATACAGAATGGCCACGGAATCACACGCCTGAATCTAGCCGGCGCGCAACTCGCGCCCAACTCGCCCTTACCGTTATTTGTTTCATCTGGAGATGGTGAGTGAATCGTTGGCCCGTACACACACATTTACAAGTGTGCAGACGTTTTCGCACGCAAACATTGACACTTCATTCGAATTGTGTTCGAAATCGTGCTTTTGCGTGCGTGGCGGACACGGCCAATGTCCGCCGTGTGACAATGGTACGAAATGGTAATCGAAAGTAAAATAAAAATACCAACCGATGAGCTGTAGCATGATCGATTTCGGACACTAAGGACTTCCTAATATCCGACGGATCAATGCTACCGCTGGCTCTGCTACCTTCCTGAAAATTCAAAAAGCATTTTCTATCTTCTCAAACATTAACATTCCTTACGGATAAGTTCTCCTTTGTTCATTATTGTTGATTGCAAATTACAAATTATGAATTTACCACTGAAATTTCGGTGAAGGAAAACATCGCGAGGAAACCCATCAGAGAAGTAATTCAAGGATGGGCATGAAGTCCCCGAATTCCCCAATCCGTACTGGGCCCGCGTGGGGACTATTGCCCAAACCCTCTCGTGATGAGAGGAGGTCTGTGCCCAGCAGTGGGACGCAAATAGGCTGTAGTAGTAGCAGAGGACCGATTACCCGACTGAAACCAGGCAGTCGTCCCCTTTTGTAAATAATATAAGTGGCGAGTCACCGTCTGCCTTGCTTTTTGTGAGATATTGATCAGGCAGATGTCCGTTATCTCACTCCATAGCCCGATTTTCCAGTCCACACGTCCCATCCACATAGCCCACTCCAAGTCGCTTCCTTCCTCGGCAATAGTTTGGCAACTGGGGAGGGCTGTCCGCCAGTACAGCCTCATGTTGTACTGGGAGGACAGATCTCCACAGTTGCGGCCATCTCACATTTCTAGTAAGAGGTACCAAAAGCCTCTTCATGTTGGCTTCGGCCCCATGAATGCGAATGACCGGGTCCCCATGGGCCCGTGACATGTAAATGTATTAACAAATAATAATAATACCTGTCTGTCCCAATCCGAGTCGGAACCCGAGGAATCGCGACGGCTCCTCTGTTCTCTATCGGCGCGTCTGCCTTGTACACGCTCCTCACTTTTTTCACTGAAACACAAAAAGGTGGCACAGAGCTCAAGTTCCCGTAGGTACGGTCGACGTCAAAGATATGTTAATACTTTTTCAGCCTTTTAAAAGGTTGGGTCTAAAGGTCCAAGTGTAAAAATCCATCTTTTTGACACGACTGCACCAGAACAGAAATGTGACAGTTTATACCAGTTGCTTGGTCACTGTCAAGATTAATAAAGCAAATGTGGGGATCATTTTATTTAATTTTTACTTCCAATAATTCTATCTGTCTTATCACAAAAAAACCGGCCAAGTGCGTGTCGAGCCACGCGCAAAGTATAGGGTTCCGAAGTTGACGACGCCCACAGTACCTTTCTAAGACTTATTAGCATCTAGCTATCCTGTGGTATGACGTGCCCGCCCGACGCCCCTGCCGCTCGAGAAAAATCAAACCTAAACCCTCTCGTGATGAGAGGAGGCCTGTGCCCAGCAGTGGGATGCAAATAGGCTGTAGTAGTAGTAGTAATAGACTTTTGGCCTTCCCTGAGGTTCAACACAAGGGCCTGAAGGTTAACAACACCGATGTTATTAACCTGTATGTTAATAACTTACCTGTTGCTCTTCAAACTATTTGAATCTTCAGAATAGCTGATGTCCAGATTGCTCGCATGCCGGTGCTTAGGTCCGCTATACCACTGGGAGTACAGGCTATGATGACTGACATAGTTGACAGAGTCGCTGGAAACATTTATTTGTTCTGTGGAGTTGTTGCGCTTCTTTTCCGAGCCTTTTGAAGGTTTCAGAGGCTTTAAAGTGCTGTCTGGTTTCTGAGCTGAAAAGCAAGAAGTCATGTTTTAATTTTTGAAGGCGTAATACTAAAAATCCAGACACAATTTGGTAAAAATAGGGACTGATTGGAATGATTCTTTGGTAGAAAAAGGATATGTTCCACCATAGCTTTACCGTCCTACTGGAAGCCAGTCTGAGCCCCAGAGCAGAATGAGGACTACTAAAAATATTAATAAAAATATTTGAAGGAGTAAGGCTTCGTATTTCTTCGGAATTGCGAAACTTAAATGGGAGTGAGCGGGGCACAGAATGGCGTTCGCGAACCTGGAGACGAACTGTCGGTAGGCCTTCAACAAGATAGAGCGACGACCTCGTAAAGGTCGTGGGATGCCGGTGGAAGCTAGTAGCACAGGACCGGTCTGAGTGGCGAGCCTTGGGTGAGGCCTATGTCCAGCAGTGGCCGCCTTTCAGCTGTCATAATGATGGTGAGTAAGGTTTCTACGCGATCTTATTCTGTAGGTACCATTAGCAATATTCAAAGTAGGAGAATTTCGTAAACATCTGGTGACCACCATGGTTTAATTAAGGGATTTCGCCCTACACGTCTTGATGTTTAACCAACAAGGACTGGAGCTGCGTAGGACCAAAGGGACCTACTTACAATTAACCTCCCTGATTTTCCTCCCATGTTTAGTAAGGTATTCCGGACATAGTTCTAGCTGAGGCTGCGTATTGGACGTCAGCCAGGCAGGCAAGTATTTATTCAGTCCAACGTCATACAGCAGCTCTATACAACTTTCGCATTCTTCTACGTAAAACGGGGAGGGTGGGGTAACACCAACTGCCTGTTGAGAAAAACGTAATTAAAAACCAACCGATAACCTGGCATGAATGTAGAGGAAGCGGGGTAGGTATGCTTGGATAGAAGCAGGTGGCGTTCTAAGTTCTCTGCTTACTCCAACGGGAAACAGGCGTGAGTTTATGTATGTATACAAAGAAACTTCTTTCAAGTTGTCATGAAACTATGGAGACTTACGTCTTCGGTACACCCTCCAGCTTCCATCAAAGTTGCCAGAATAAAGTGACCTTTCCCCACCACTAGAAGGAACCAGCGTCCATCTGGAATTCTAATAAACATTGCAATTTATTGTAGGATAACAGAGAAGGAAGAAACGACGAAAATTCAGTAAAACACTTTGGGTTACCGTATTACTTGAGTTAATACATACAACTAATGCGGGGCACATTGCTCGTAGGACTGATGGCCGATGGGGCCAGAAAGTTCTGGAGTGGCGTCCGCGAACCGGTAGACGAGCTGTCGGTAGGCCTCCAACAAAATGGAGCGATGACCTTGTAAAGGTCGCGGGAACGCGGTGGATACGAGTGGCACAGGACCGGTCTGAGTGGTGTTCCTTGGGGCAGGCCTATGTCCAGCAGTGGACGTCTTTCGGCTGAAATGATGATGATACAACTAAACCTAAGTAAAGAGGCTAACCTGAGGTAATTAAGCGGTTTGCTGCATTTTTTACATACAGGTAATTTTTTATATACCTATTCGAAAGAGTTGAGACAAGACACATTTCTTACCTGTAATCATTTCCATCATTTTTATTCGGTTTCCTGTGTTCATGTATAAAAACCTCTTTCCAAATGACAAGTTTTTCCAAATCTTTATCGGCACTTAGTTTCAGTATGCCATTTAATTTTAGGAAGGAATGTATATCAATTAAATCATCATCTTGCAAATGGGAGCTTAGCAAGTGCCCTGAGTAATACAAACATGTCCCTATAACAGTGTACAGTCTTTGAAAGTTCTCAATGTCATCTGTCTGTAACAATATAACCATTTGTCAATTTATATTATGAAACTTCTATAAAGAAAGTGTCGTACTGTAAAATGTTTATTATGCCACTGAGATAATTATAAAATACACACCCATTCCCTGTAATCTGCAGCCTGCAGCTCTGTCATAGCATCATCCACTTGTATCTTCACCTCCAAGGGTAAAGTAATGGCATGGGCTGACAAAACATCCTCAAAATCCAATCCCTTACTTTCATCAGAGTCTTTATCCATATTACTGAATAACAAAGTATTAAACACGCGCGAAAATAGGCTGTCTAACTTATCAACATTATTGGGTTTCGTAAAACATGTCTTCAATGAGCCGTACAATAATTCCAAAGTTCGTGAGATCTGGTTCATAACTCTTTTAGCAGCAAATAGATCGACCACCTTATTAGGAAAAGCCACTAAAAACAAATCACTGTAATGCGGCATATATGTTACATTTATGAGGGTGTTATTGTTTAAGACTGTCGAAGAAATTGGTTGACTAGTGCCTAAAGATTTTGGAGCTAAGTGATTCAATGTCACATATGCCCCTCTGGTGTTATACAGGAAGTTCTGGTTAAATGGTCTGGGATAGCAGTATAAGACTCCCTTGTCATCAATACTGTGGTACTCTATGTCATTGCAACATATGTACAAAACGGAACAGTTAGCATCTTTCAACATTTGAGTCAAGGAGTTATCAGGAGCTCCCTTTGCTGTAAGGAGTCTTTCAACATCACAGTTAACCCCTTCAGGAAGCACTTGAAACTGCAATTTTGGATTGTCATAGTCATCTGCTACCACTTGGAGAATACTGTTAACATTGTAAGGATTCACATCTATGCCATTTATTTTCTGCAAATAATAACCCCTTTTCACTTGCGGTATGTAAATGGCTCGAGCTTCGGGTAAAAAGTCCGACACTATGAGATTTTTACCATCCGAACTGCTTTCCAAACTGATACCAAATAACTTTTCGATTTGGCAATTTTTCTCACTGTTAAACATCATGTTTTTGCTGACCTGAAAACATGTACAAAATGTAAAATTGAAAAATAAAACATTATTAAAATGTCATATGTAAATCTGGTTGATTACCTGTATCACAACAAACTTGTTTTCTTCTATGGAAGTGTTTTTAAGAATAGAAGAAACAGTTGCGGCACCAGTTTCAGTATCATTTTTTTTCCTGCCAAACACCTCCACATTTCTACTTTTGCGAGTTTTTAACACTTTAAATATTCTACCTAGAAATGTAAACAAAATAATCTGTTTAATTAAATCAATAACAACTTAAAATTTACTTATGCCCAAATTAAAATCATTTTCACAGGACAACAAAAAGTAAATGTTGTTGGTAATAATAATAATTGTTGGAGTGAGCATGGAAAGGTACCATTTTCCATCTTTTTTTTGCTATCTTTAAAAAAGAGAATCATGTCATGTTTATGTGTGTGTATTCAGTTTTTTTTACAAATTATTGTACTTGTAATTTTTATCCATTTCTAACAATTTGCTTTCACAAAAACGCTTTTGACTTGGAAACTAAAAGCTATGAAATTGTATATTGTACTAATAACTGCCATTACCTTTAGTAGATCTTCTAATAGAAGATCTTTTGAAGTCATTCCTTCTTTGGAATGATTCGCAATTCGCAAGGAGAGGAGCTTTTGTATCATCCGCAGCACCATTAGAAATGTTAAGTTTAATATATACCAACTCTCCATCTTCACCGACGTCGGAATCCCACTCGGGCACGGAACTTGAATAAGAATACTTATTAATTAAATTGGCTTTCACAAGTTTCACACATAAAATGCCGTGGTAGCCCAGTGGTTTGACCTATTGCCTCTCATACAGAGGGTCGGGGGTTCGAATCCGGCTCGCACCTCTGAAATTATTCATGTGCAAAATTCAATTTGAATTTACCACTGAGCTCTACGGTGAAGGAAAACATCGTGAGGAAACCTACACGCATCTGCGAAGTAATTCAAGTATGTGTGTGACGTCCCCAATCCGCACTGGGACCGCTTGGGGACTATAGCCCAAACAATGTCGTGATGAGAGAATGCATGTGCCCAGCAGTGGGACGTAAATTGGCTGTTGTGATGATGATGAAGTTTTACACTGGCACTTCAAGTTACATCGAAGTTTTGAAGAGCAAAAACTGTTGTAATAGCACATCAGCTATAATCTATGACCGAATCGTCTGTCTGTCACTGGTCTTGTGTCAAAGAAAAGAAACTAATTGTATTCCAATTATGTATTGATACTGATATTAAAATTAAACAAATGTTCAGTGGAAATAAAGTATTTATTATTCTCGCCGGCATTACCCGATCCAACAAAAACATTACAATACTTACCTGTCAGAATCAGAATACTTCGAATCACCCGAAGAATCGGTCCAGTCGTTATCGGAATCACACGGGCTATCGTAACTTTGTTTAGATGTAAAATTATTCATGTTACATAGAGTTAACTAACAAATCGGAACTGGTTATTATAGCATGTTTATAGCATTGTTTTAAAATTGAAATATAGAAATACGTGTGTAAATATATATCGCTAAGTTTCTTTTAGACAATTAAATAGCATAGTTTTGCAGAAAAACAAACAAAGCGCAAATGAAATCAAACAAAAGACTTGCTTTTTTGACAGTTCGGCAGTGTGGCTAGCCCATACCCAATTTTCTCCCCATATTATTTAAATACCCCTTGTCATTACTCATTAGTATTAGTCTTTATAAAAATGCAACAAATTTTAATATACTAGATGTAGTTAAGTGCTAAAATCTTTTCATAATGGCCTTAAGAAACATTGTTTGATAACAGTTACGAGGATTTTTTTTATTAAATTTTTGATTAGAATGTGAGACTCCTGTCCCCTATGAACTTTTGTTGTACATTCTGTTATACGCACAGGGCACAAATTTAAATTTCAGAAAAAAAACAAAAAAACTTTCCCTAACATTCCCCTTTTTTAAGGGTGAGTGAGGTTAAATATTTTACTATGGGATAAAATGACGTTTCTGTATGGAATGACAGCTCGGCGGCCATATTTAACGACCAGGAGTCCGTCAACTAAGCATGAATCAACTCAACCTTACTCCGTTCCTCCTAAATTTAGGGGAAAAACCCTTAAGCTGGCAACAGTGTAGTTCGGTTCAAGAGGGTGCGCCCACGGGTGATTTTTGTCACGCGTGACTTTTTCTTCAGTTCGCTATGGACACGACACTCAGATTAAGTTATATACTTACACGTTACTTTTGAGGTGACAGAAACTTTTTTGTCATGGCGACAAAAGTCGCCCGTGGGTGCACCCTCTAAGCCACAGACTACGAAGAAGATAAGTTAAGCTGTTTAAGCAGCTGAAAAATCTGCAGGGGTATTGCGTTTGACTATCCGTTTGCGACATATTTGCGATACGGATTACAATCAGTAGTTTTTCAATACGAGTTGGGCATGCACATAATGTTCCATTGCGTTTAGAAAAAAAAACTACCGGTCGTTTTCCGCATCGCAAACTGATGACCAAACTGCTGGACTGTATTTCGAGGTTGAGTAGCATCAACCCTCCGGGAGTTTCAAGGTTTCAAGACCCGTTCTAAATCAAGAAAGGTTCTATATAAAACTCACTATATGTTAATAACTATGGCGATCACTTCTCAAACTTGAGATGATTTCCGTTATTTCTTCCCTGCAAACTGCAAATTCCTCTAGCAGTAAATTAAAACAATAACTTGTCAAAACCACAGACTTCTTTCCTCATTGGTAAGTCATTGGTCAAAACACCACAAGTCACTTAGACAATGCTGCCATCTTGACAACTTCAACAATTTCAACTCCTCACCAAAATTCAAAAATGGTGATACACGATTTTCCCTTCCACATGTTCTATATAAAACTCACTATATGTTAATAACTATGGCGATCACTTCTCAAACTTGAGATGAGATTTCCGTTATTTCTTCCCTGCAAACTGCAAATTCCTCTAGCAGTAAATTAAAACAATAACTTGTCAAAACCACAGACTTCTTTCCTCATTGGTCAAAACACCACAAGTCACTTAGACAATGCTGCCATCTTGACAACTTCAACAATTTCAACTCCTCACCAAAATTCAAAAATGGTGATACACGATTTTCCCTTCCACATGTTCTGAAGAATTAACAGTCCATGGCAGAGGCACTCATGCAGTAATTCACGCACTCATAAGGTGCTCAGTCTACTTCATCAATTAGCTGCAGTAAATTAGCAACCTTTTCCAAATGTATTCAAGAATAGTTACATAGCAGCTTATCCTCCGTTGAATACAAACCGGCATGGCCTTGTTGCATCTAGAGTTTTTAATTCACGTAATGACAGTAATATTGGCACTAGAGGTGAAAAGAACGGTAACGATTTAGGAAATCACATAAATTTGGAGGCACCGAAGTACGGCTGTAAAACACGAGTTGAGGATATTCATTTACCTTGCCTTCTACGCTAATAGTCTGCGGCCAGTCTAGTTACCTATCATGTCGAAGGAAGGTTGCGTGAGTTGTGATTCTTCTGAAGTACCAGTTTGCCACGTGAAACTAGTAAGTACAGAATTATGGGCCCCTTTAAACTACATAACGTATTTCTATAAAAGCATTATTATTAACTTCTGTAATTTATTCTGTCTTTCCACTATTTGCGCTAATGATTCATGATAGCATGATGACTTTGAGTCTTGATAATTCTCAGTCCTTACACATGTAATTGTAATCATCTAAGAATTTAATTTTTATTGTATAATTAAAATAAACCATGTCTTGCATTAGTAATTGCACAGAAAGTAAACTGATTAGGCTATTGTCTCACTGCGGTTTATTATTTATTCCCGGTAGTGAATGGAGCCAAGTTCAGTACTTAACTTAAAATAGATTTCAAAGAACTATTTTAACAGTGTACAGTCAAATACAGTGTTATAGGGTTCTTTTGATATTATAAGGTTCAATGTTTTACACTTTTGAACCTTATAACAAAGTAATACTTACCGTTCAAATACATTCAAATCTTTTTGTATTTTACAGTATTTTCATCCTTTTACAGGACTCTATAGTTAAACTAAAGAACAGCACGAAAAAGCTGTTATGCTTGTTGGAGGATATTCAAGTAAAGACACATTCTAAAGGGTTACCGTCGGATGAACCGAGAAAAATAACGAATGTTTTACAACCATTTCAAATTGACGAAAAACCGGATGTACGCATTTCATTAATTTGCAATAGTAGTTAGTGTCTATAGACCGGGAGATGCTGACACAGAATTCCGAACCATTTGTACCAGGCTGGCGAGTCTACAGGGGTATAATTAAACTGAAAACACAAGATTTTTTGTGGTACAAATCGTTCGACTTTCGTAATTTAGGCGACACGTTCGATTAACGCTCACGCGATTGGGCCCCCGGTACTGGCGCTATGACCATGATTTTTCTTTTCGTCTTTACGTAATTATACCCCTGTAGACTCGCCAGCCTGGTACAAATGGTTCGGAATTCTGTGTCAGCATCTTCCGGTCTACTATATAGTGCAGACTTATGCAGTTCAATATTAATGATAAATAGATTCAGTATATAGTTTAAAATTTTAAAATCAGTCTGATGAAGGTCAGTTAGTTCCTTTGACGTTAATTATTAAGGAACCTATTTCAGCATCGCAGTATAAATAAGTGCTTAAAATGGTATTTTTCTATTTCAGCCTAAACATAGTTCAGTTACGGAAATAATAGGCGCTGAAGCATTAAGAAGACTTCAAGATCACACGAAAGATTTGGACTCAATCGTTATAGTGGTATATTTTCTGAACATTTTCCTTTTATGGATCTTTCCTTAGTGGAGACTTTAATATCAAAATACAATTTAGTTTTAATCATGTTTTGACGATCTAGTTGCTACTGTTGTCTGATAATGATTATTTCTACATATATTTTAATGACTAGAGACATCAATTGTTGAATGCATTTTCAGGACAACGATGACGACTGCTCCGTTTACAAAAGACTTACAAGGAAGTGCCACTGCCTTAACCAAAAAGATTATAATGATTTCATTATCCATTTTAATGAAGAAACCAAATTCACCACTAATTCCTTTGGTGAACTCATCAAAAATATGAGAATCTTAAAGAAATTCCTATATATTGGCGGCAATTATACGAAACGTGCACTAATGTTTTTAAGTGAGGTATTTACATAATGTATAACAGAATAATTTCAATTAATAAGCATATGTCAAACAAACTAGTCATGTTCCCATTATAACATTTCAGGGGTTGAGTGAAGCCTCTCATATTGAGAAGGTGGAAATAATCCAAGCTATTGCTTTTGCCGATGTGTGCAACATTTTCGAAGAGCACACAATCGTAACTATGTGCATAATTTGGCCAAACAAGAATGGAATTATTGTTGAACCAATAACTCAGGTCTAATATTGCAACTATTAAATCACTAGCATAGATCCGACATTAAATGGTTATGGTTTTGAAATCTCAATTTAGTAATAAAAAATAGTAACTCGGTCTATATGTCTGTTACCTCCTCACGCTTAAACTCTTAGACCAATTGAGATGAAATTTGGTATGGATATAATTCCTATTCCCGGGAACGCTATAACCGAATTCCACGTGGACGACGTCATGGACAGAAGCTAGTGAAACACACAGGTTTTAATTTTGGCGATGAGAGTACAATGCCTTGCTTAAATAACGGCAACAAATTATCGACTAAATGATTCCTAATAACTGGCGTTTACAACATTATATTCGCATTTCGCTGGTGTTTGGAACTAATGCAATGTCCGCTGTACCCACTGTCTTACTCTCTAACCTGCCGCCAAATAGCAGTGCTCCCACTTTTGTGTTCTGTTAAGGGGGTAAGGCAGCCGGTGAAATTACTGGCATAGAGGCATAATATCTTAGGCTTCAGGGTTGGCAACACACTACTTACTCTTACTATTACACTAGCGTTGTAGGTACAGTCGCCATGAGATATATCTGAACAAACAAGGGTGATTATAAATATAAGAACATGTACTCTAACGCCTTGACAATAAGATTGTGTTCAGACATTTATATCGGATGGCGACTTTATATGCGTAGTAACCTTCTAATGCCTAAAATACGCTTGTATTTTTCAGGCACTAACAGCGTCATTACTGTACAAAATAGTGCAAGTTGAAGAAGGAAGACGATATTTTATGTTTAATTCAAAAATCATGTTTGACATCAGAAGAGTTTTAAAGAAAAGATACTCGAATATGGATTATGATATCATTGACTGTCTGAATTCAGTAGTGGCGCTGTGCCAACCATCTCCAGAGCAGCAACCAAATTTGACTTACTACTGTCGTACCACGGAAGAAGGTAATGAAGGCTCCAGCAACCACTCATTACGCACAAGCACTTCTCCTAAGTCACGACCTATTCTGTATCGCGATGCATTTACCCACAGCCTTTTGGGCCAAAGACGGCGAAAAATTACGCCGGCTTATACCGATTAATTTCACTAAATAAAAGAATTGTTATCTTGTTGGTATCTATTCTGAAAGTTTCACTTATACCTCGTCCTGCATACGTTATTCATTACTTTGTTTTAGCTCTGGGAAATAGAGCATTAAATGCATTAAACACGTATCGCAATATGATGACGATGAACGAGGTGTTCCAATATTTAGACCTCCTACAGAGTCATAGCAATAGCTATAGTGGAAAGCTTGAATTATCGCAGTGCTTACCATTAATGCTTAGTTTGTTCAAGAGTATGCTTCTAGAATATGATAACAGTGGAATGAATATCTTAATAACTAACATTTTGAACAATATCGTGACAAAAACTGCTCCAAAAGATCTAGATGTGGGCCCTAAAACTCTTACAGTGGCCAATACAGGAACAGAGGTATGTTTTTCTTTATTCGTTCAAATAATTCGAGGCATTAATAATACCTAAATTATCATAATGTTGAAAATGAAGTACTTATTCTTAAATTTAATTTCAGCCAGTTAGAACGAGAAACGTAATCATTCAAATTCCTGCCAAGAAGAATACTAAGAGAAATAACGTGAATAAATCAAAGATAACACTTAGCACAGCCCATCCTAAAGATATCAACAGATCAAAACGGAAAGGTAAGAATGCTAATTCAATGAAACGACTCGTGCACATAATAAATTAAAGTACCTACATGACTATCCATTAGTAAAGTACGAGTTAACAACCAAAAATTGAAAAATATTTGGCCAAATCATATTGATAAAATAGAAGTCGACAATCGTCGTGTTTTTTTACGGAACTTGGCCCTAGTTTTCTAATACATGTTTTGGTAGAAGCTACCATGGAAGTAGTAACTAATAATACAAGCTTATGTACTATTACCTCCATCTATGGGATCTACGGTACGGACTCCTATTTCCTTCCGGAAAAAAAATGTGTCTTAGCTTAGACGGGTTATAACACGGGAGACGGCTAGTAAGTATTGTTTTTATAAAGATACTCGCTGTTGCCCGCGACTTCGTATGCATATAAAAACATTAAATGTAAAATCCCGTTTTTCCCCGTTCCCGTAGGAATTTCGGGAAATCCTCTCCTAGTACTCCCCTACACTAAGGAACCTACATGGCAAATTTCAGCGTCGCTCGACCAGTGGTCAGTTTAGTCAGTAAAGGAAGTTTAATTTATTACTAGCTACTGTCCGCGACTTCGCCCGCGTGGAATTCGGTTATCACGTTCCCGCGGGAAGTATGTTTTTTTCCGGGATAAAAATTAGCCAATGTCCTTTCCCAGGACCCCAACTATCTCCATATCAAATTACATCCAAATCAGTCCTGCGGTTGAAGCGTGAAGAGGTAACAGACGGACGGACAGACTGACAAGAGTTATTTTCCCATTTATAACATTTGTAGCTTCTGCCGCGACTTCGCCCGCGTGGAATTCGGTTATCGCGTTCCCGCGGGAACTTTGCGTTTTTCCGGGATAAAAAGTAGCCTATGTCCTTTCCCGGGACCCCAAATTTCATCCAAATCAGTCCAGCGGCTGAAGCGTGAAGAGGTAACAGACAATTTTTAATTTTAATTAAATAAATTTATTTGCAGTGAATGCCCAATCTGATGATGCAGAAGGAAATCTGAAATCTGCTTTAAATATAAGGAATATAAATGCGTCAAGGAACATCAACAGATCAAGGAAATTTACCACCAAAGGTTACATCTTCAGAACAATTAGTTTTCTATTCATCTTAATTATTCATTGTAAGTATTTTAAATCTTTTTCTTACTTCTCTTACAGAGATGCATAATAATCCTGGAGTTATAGTAGTACCCGTTGATTGAAGAAAACAACATTAATCATTAAAGTTATATAATTGCAATTCTTGCAAAAGTACAAAAACAATCTTCAGGTGAAGTAAACAAACAACAAGTATTATAAACAATAAAACTAATTAAAATAAATGACTATAAATAAAAATAGCTCAATAGTCACTTGCCTGGTTTCATTACATAAATATTTAAATAGTACAACTTAACATGAAGAATACTAAAATTTAGGAATGTCATACAAAATGCAAGAAAACAGTCTCTATTGTATGTATAGTCCCCACAACCTAAGCAAGTACCTCTAGCAATGACTGAATAAGTTTAGCACTTTGGTTTTTCAAAAGCTGACAGTCTTCACAATAATATTTGATACTCTTATGTTTGACTTTGCGTGTTATAAATTATAATTTATTGCATAAATGTTTATAGTTGATCAATAAATAGTACCTGGATGACCGAGCTTTGCTCGGGTAAAAATAGCAAAAAATGAGTTTTCCCAGAAACAAGACCTAGCTTGATAAATTTTTTGCCCCCATAAAACCCTAAATTGCAAATTTTGCCTAAATTGTAAGGGATATTCGGTATAAACTAATATAAACATATGATAAGATTAATCAATGTATCTACTGTCAAATTCACTACTGTGATGGGGTCTGTGATCATAGTTTGTAAGTGTTCTCTTATTGTACTGCGGGGGATTACTGGGCTTGAAGAACATTGCCAGCAGAATATAAAACCCTCCAACAATTTTACTAAGAAAATCCAAAAACCCCAAAAAAATTGGGGTAGAATTTTTAACCAAAATAGACGTTTCCCTCACTAAAGCTAAGATAAAGTTGCCTAGGAAATTAACAAATGCCGTACTGCCTGTGAAAATTGCTATGATAAAGGCAAATATGAAAGTGAAAAATTCTTTAACATTTGAAATAGACAAAGCACCTTTTAAACTTGCCGTTATTTCTTGACATGTTTCATTAAGAGTCTCTATAGGCTTTTCAATCTTCCGTTCAACAGTTTCTTTTATTTTGCTTGCTCCCCCTGTCAATATGGGTTCAATCTCTAAAAATGCTTCAGATATGTGCCTCAAACACTTTACAGTTACAATAGTTTCTCCATCCCTGAACTTGAGACTTTTTATTTGGAACCAGAAAGGGCCGAACGGTTGGTTATCAATCTCAGTCCAAACACATACTCCACTGGTAGGATTATATCCCAAACTTTCTGTATCTGTTATCCCGATCCAATGCGTGCTTGGACAAATACTGTGCAATCGTTGTTTTGCCTCGAATAAATCTCTTTTCAACTCGACTTCAGCTGCACTAACGAGAACAACGTCTCGATAACCGATGCGTGCATTAATTAGCCTTCTTTCCGCGTACTGGCCCAAGAAAATTCGAGATTTCAACAAATCCTTAACGTAATTTTTTATTTTCATTGTATTCACATCGTCATGGCTGTCTAGTGAAGACGCTGTTGAATCGAACTGGGGACTTCTTTCTATGACACTCATCTTATTGTAGAAAGCAGGTAAACAAAACAAAAATTTGGTTTAGTTGAAATCGATACCCACTCACAAGTCACAACACAAAAATAGATTCATTCAACGAAACGAATGCGAATGACATAAATCCGTCCGCCGTAGGTACAAATTTTGACATTGACATTTGACACACCGACGTACCCAGTGCTATTTGAGCGACATAAATAACAGTTCAATTTGTTTTTATATAATTAATTAATTTCGTTTTAGAGCGCTGAAATTTTGTATGGAGATAGATGGAGCACCGGGGCCTTCCCCTGCAGACGAAGTCTCGGGTAAAAGCTCGCTACACACTTCGCCGGCGCGTATTTAATACTAACTATCCAAAGCCCTTTCCCCAGGATACTTTTTCAGGGATTGTTCATAATTCCTGAGATTTTCGAGGATTGAATTCCCGGAATTTCTATTTGGTCCTTTTCCTGGATCCAAAGTTTCGTGATTTTTGTACGTGATTTTCCAGGATAATAGGTAGCCTATGTGTTAGGTTACAAACTATCTGTTTGCCAAATTTGATGCAAATTGGTCGAGCCATTTTGATTGCGTAAACATCCAAACTTTCAGCTCTATTGTAAGTATACTTAATTAATTAATAGAAATTATCTCTGTTATTTCTTCACGCTTAAACCACTGGACGAAATGAAAATTGTTTACAATTTGCGATAGATCAGTAGGTAGGACTATGGAGTGTAGAGTGTGTCTTGGTACTTACTTACTTCAACCCTCCATAGGTAGGACACTTTGAAATAAAAACATTATTGATTTATAAAATCTGTACAATTTATTTATTAATTGATATAGGAAATGGGTGGGTATGTTGTTTGGAAAAAAGGAAATATTACTTACAATTCTCGTAGTAAAATACATTCTGATCGAGTATTTACAAAATGTTTTCTATCTAGGTTAGGTTATTATCGTTTATTTTGTAATGTTTAAACATGACAATGACCAAAACGATGTGTAACAAGATTCAGCATCAATAAATAAATTATAAACTTAAAACATTTGTTAATCTTTTGTATTGATTATGAACACGATAAATAATAGAGAATTACTTGTAGTCTCATTGTAGAATTCAAATTTGCATGGGATCTGCTTACGTCATAACGTTGATACCAGTATAAATACTATAGGCTAGAAATGATCTAATTAGTCCATCAGTTAGATTGTCAAGAAATACTTGGTACAAGTACTTTTTATTTCGTTACCTACGCGATTACATAGGTCTACCCGATACGACACTTCTAAAATTCCATAAAATTCACAATTACGTCACGTTCGAGTATAATTTGTACTCAAGTTTGACGTCACGAGTTCATTGATTTAAAAAATACGTGTCCACTATTTTTATATTGTAACCGCCGGACTAAATAAAACGCCTATAAGTATAAAATTATAGAGAAGTAAAAGAAAATATGTATATGTTTACATATACATAACATAACGTAAAATTATTCCAACGAAATCGATATATATATTGTATTGTATTGTATTGTATTGCCAGTTGAAATATGAAAAATATACTTCACATACAATTATTATAACATAACATGAATGTCACAAGAATGACTGCATCCTGGTGTTGAATATGAACACGGTAGATTTTATTGTTATCCTGTACTGACTAATAAATAAACTTCATTACTAGAACTGTCAAGGTTTTTAGGGTGATTGGATGATAAGATAAGATACATATACACTCAGCGAAGAAAAAATACAGTTCTTATTGTGGCTTTTATGTGATGCTTCATTTTATCTACTTTTTTATGTCAAGAGTCAAGACAGGATCAGTAAAGTAGAAATACTCGCATAGATTAGGTAGTTGTTACAAACTAAAAGCTAGGGAAAAGGGAAAAACCATCGATCATATTTGACGAGAAGTAGGTAGGAGTGCAGAATAAGTAAGGTACACAGAATATTTTGAACCTTTTTTGTATGGAATGGTGTGCAAAAGAAAAGCGGGAATTTCTTTTTAAATTGGATCCTAAGTGTGTACTTAGCGTCATCGGCCATGACTGAGAGAGACATTCAAGACGAGAAACCTTACGAGTAAGAGTTTGAGAAGACATTTTATTAAACTTCTAATCATAATTATCGAGCAAATCTGTAACAACAGTACATAAATACTAATTAATTCTCCTAAAACATTGTAAACTGGAGAAGTTTACCAAAGTTCAGCAATAGCTTAGTTAGCTTAATAAAAATCACAATTATACTAACTATTATAGCAATAAATAAGTACTAATTTATACCAGTTCTGACAGCTGTCATTTCACATAAATATATGTGACAAAACCCTGGCAAGTTTTTGGGAGAGGTTTTGATACAAAGATGTTTCAAAAGTAGTTAAAACGTTTTTCAACGCCATAGAATAAACATAGGAAAGTTCTATAAGCGGATTGAATCTTGAATAATTTCTAAAACTGCTTGGAAGTTGGAAAGTTACCTACTTACTGCGGAAATTATGGAATCTAAAAGTGGCAAAGCGCATCGCATAGGTATATTCACAGACAACTTTAAAAAATACCTTTGACGCTAACCCCTTTTCAAAAATTTTAAAAAGATAATTTTAGTCTATCGACGGGAAACCTCAATACTAATCCTGTAATACCATAAAGGTAACAGAGTGTATTCACAACCTCGTCTTATAATTAACCAATTTGATTTCGATGTGAACATAACATTCTTAATTTGTTGCTATGGATTGATATAATAAAACAGAAAATATATTTTTTGGTTTTGTTTCGATATTTAGTTGCGACTTATTGGATCAATAAGCACCTGCTGTTTAGGCCATATACCTATGAATAAAGTTGAAAACGACTTTGTAAAGGTATTTAATAGTCCAATATAAGTGTACCTACTTTGGACTTGTCGTTAATCGCCCTATTCCAGTAACAGCTCTTTAACAAACAATTATAAAATTCGAGATTTTGAGTATACGTGTTCTGGAATATAGAAGATTTAGGATTCTTAATTGCCCTTACGAATTGCGACTATAATATGTTATTAAACTTACTTAATAGCAACAGCAAACTTTTAGTCCTACACATACGTATTATACTTTATTCTTTCACAAAGCTCATCATTTTAATTTTAGTACGGAAGTCATCATTAAAAAAACCCTTCCATTCGACTTAATGGCACTAAATTAATTACATAATACATACTGCTAATCTAACACAATAGTGTTCCCTTACTTTGATTTCGCACAGCCCAAGTTAGTGGGACGCCAATCCAATTACATTTAATAATTCAATAAATCAGACATTTTGAGTAGCGACCAAAGCGCTCACACTTATTTTACAACACGTCTCGAGTCAATAAAAAAAAGTTTTCTTCTACATACGAAATGCGATTAACATTTTGCTAACATAAATACCAACATTACTAAACTATTTTTATATTTCGATATTTTTAAAATATAAACACGTAGGAAGGACCATATTCGGGTACACAAACTAATAATGTTTCCCATTTCGTACGAAATAGACTAGTACGGCTGTCATAACACCAATCACTGTATTCAATCCATACGCTGCCACACACAGGTCCATTAACATCGCTCGCTATCTGCTGCGAGCTTAAAAAATGAAACCACCATCTCGACTTATCCGTCGCGAACAGAACGACAGTTATTTCACAATAAGAAAACCGTGCACGCTAGCGAGGAACTTGTCAAAGTTGTCTTGGAAGCGAATTTTGTGGGGCCTCGTGCCGTCAAAGAGGACGCCATTGGTTAAAACTCCAAAGGCCTCTTCTAGTCTGGGGACGTTGGCGGGGTCATTGACCGCGTAGGCCTCGATCAGCTGACGCGCTAAGCCTTCTAGCAAGGCTGGTTTGACGCATGTCAAAGCGTAAATAGCGGCGCCGGCGGCTGGTATGGAGTCGGGAGGTATCTCCATTTTGATGATCAGCATTAGTAATAGCTCTGCTAATGTTAGTAAAGACAATGCGTACGGGTTGTCATCGCCTAGAGTCCTTGCCTTGTTGGACAGGCCTACGATGGTGTCGCAGCATAGAGTGGAAACATCGCATGATACGGCGGTCAGGCCGACCCGTAAAGCAGCGATTACCATGTTGAAATCCTCTATGGGTAGGATTGTGAGCTGAAAATGGAGAATAAAAAAGTTTAAAGTAATGTGTTTTTTTTGCTTTGATTTAGTTGGTCCTTATGATAATAATTACTACATCATAGGCATAGAGAAATGATACAAGAAGAGTGGCAGAGCCCATACTGTAGTGCGTCCTCCGGAACCCGGGTTAACACTAGATCGACATCTAGCGTCCAGTGGCTGAACCCCGATTACCCGACCGTTTAGCAGTTGCTACTTGAAGCTAGGTGGCGAGCCGAAGGCAAAGCATATTTTATTGCTTAACAGTTTAAAACTTACAACCCGAAATCTCTATGAAAACAGGTATCGAACTGTTTACTTTTTGAGCGACTGTATTAAAAACGGCATATTCCGAAGGCTGCTAGCTCGCAGCGTTTTGTAACTTGTGAGTCTGGTGGGCCAGGGTGGGCAGTGACAGCAGACTCGGTAACTCCTATTAGAGCGGGAAAGTCCTGCGAATGGTTGTGTGACGTCATTGGTGTCTCACCTGCTCGTGTGCGTGCAGCTCTCGCAGCGTCTTGTAAGCCTGGTGGGCCAGCGTGGGCAGGGACAGCAGGGACTCGGTGATGAGCGGGAGTAGAAGCCGCAGCCCGCGGGCGCAAGTGTCACCGACGCCCCTTTCGGCGCCGCAGAGCGCTATGCTGCATATTACCTCCATTAGAGCGCAAATGTCCTGCGGATGAGAAATGTGACGGAGATAAATAAATATTTCGCCTTTTTTTTGTGGATTAAACATAATAAACACAAAAACGAAGCACAAATTCGCAGAGTTAAGAAAAGATTTTTTTTTAATAAAAAAAAACCGACTGCATAACGACTCCCACAATGAAGACGATCTAACGACACCCATCAAGCCTAAACGTCTTGATGGATTTTAGCTTGACTTAAGGCTACAGAACTTACATACATTCACTCGAAAAACATAACCCTCTTTCTGGCGCAGTCGGGTAATAAGCACAAGCGCGTGCGTAAGCTTACATGTCTTATTTCTGAGCACAAACTTCGCGATCGGAGTTGTTAAAGTCTTTGAATTACTTTTATCAAATTCTCATACACTTCCCTATTATTTTACTTATTAATTTATTAGTCACGGAAAAGACGCCATAATCATAAAAATAATCTTACTTCATAAGCCTCTTCTTCGGCGTCTTGTGGGATACTCGATATCTTCCCCGAATTCCACCTCAGATACACGTCGAAAGTAGTATTGCACACCTCTAGGAACCTGTAACGAATTCAATAATGAAATTGACTCTAAGAAATGGCCTACGAAATATACAATGACAATGAGGTAGTACCGAGGTGCAATGCCTGGAATTGCCGAGGTGTAAAAATCCCACTTATGTACAAAATACAACTTAAATTTACCACTGAGATTTTTGGTGAAGGGAAGCATCTTGAGGAAATCTCACGCATCTGAGCAATTCGAAGGTTTGTGAAGTCCCAAATCTACATTAGGCATGGGGACTATAGCCCAGCCTCTTGATGAGTGCCTGTGTCCAGCAGTGGAACGTAAACAGGCTGGTGTAATGATGGAAAGACCAAGGGCGGGTTGATTCAAACCGTCCGTTAAAGTTAACGGTAACTATATTTTTCTATGGGATAAAATGACGTTTCCGTATGGAATGACAGCTCGGCGGCCATATTTAGCGACCAGGAGTCCGTCAACTGTGCATGAATCAACTCACCCTAATTGGGATCATCTTACTAATATTATAAACGCGAAAGTTTGTAAGTATGGATGGATGTTTGTTACTCTTTCACGTAAAAACTACTGAAAGGATTTTAATGAAACTTTACGATAATATCTGGGCCCGCGTGGGGACTATAGCCCAAACCCTCTCGTGATGAGAGGAGGCCTGTGCCCAGCAGTGGGACGCAAATAGGCTGTAGTAGTAGAAGTAGTTACAATAATATACCTTATACATCAGAATCATAGGCTACAATTTATAAAGATATTGTCTATACATGGTGGATCAGATAATATGGCAAATAATTAACCCACAGTATCGGCGATCGATTCTAAGTTAATTGTATAGGTCTTTATTTTTTTTTGAGTTGGTTAAAAAATAGTTATTTGTTATGCAAGGCTGCAAAGTTGTTGTTTGCTGTAAGTGCGTGATTGAGACCCGAGTGAACGAAGGATTCTAGGTTTGAACCACTCGCGAAGAGATTTGGAACGCAACCTCCGGAAAAAAAAACATTTAAAAAAGTTTTAGATTGCTGGTTTTGTAATTTAGAATACCTATACGAAGTAATAAAGAAAATATGAGCGATTCTAGCGATGAAGATACGAATTTAACTCCTCCAGAGTTAGCACAAACTGTACGTGACGCCGAACTAAGTCTTCTTCCCGAAAAATCGCGCGTGAGGTGAAAAATTTCGTGTTGCGCTTAGCAGCAAAGTCGTTTGCTGTCTCGTGCCTTGAAACCCTCGTTACACTCGAGTCTCAATCACGCACTCACAGCAAACAACAACTTTGCAGCCTTGCATAACAAATAACTATTGTATAGGATTCAGGCGTCGCTCACACAACCAATCCCATATATTATATACATGGTGGGTTAGAAAATATGGCAAATAATTAACCCACAGTATCGGCTATCGATTCTAAGTATATTGTATAGGTCTTTAATTTTTTTTGAGTTGGTAAAAAAAAATCTTTTGTATAGGATTCAGGCGTCGCTCACACAACCAATCCCATATAAAAATATTTTTTTTACCAACTCGAAAAAAATTAAAGACCTATACAATATACTTAGAATCGATAGCCGATACGGTGGGTTAATTATTTGCCATATTTTCTGACCCACCGAGTATATATTTTTTTACCAACTCGAAAAAAATTAAAGACCTATACTTAGAATTGATAGCCGATATGGTGGGTTAATTATTTGCCACATTTTCTGACCCACCTATAAGCTACTCGAAATACTAATCCTGCGCAGACGATGTCGCGGGGACCAGCTAGTACATAAATCAGGATAACACATAGGCTACAAATTATAAAGATATTTTGTATATAAGCTACTCGAAATACTAATCCTGCACAGACGAAGTCGCGGGGACCAGCTAGTACTCTATACATAGATACAGCGTGACATCATTTTTGCGTCAATGGCATGAAATGTACGGTCCCTTGGGACTCACTTGTTAACATTCTGCGGTTGTACCGAATGCAGCATTCTCTTTGCGCTCTTTGCGAGCAGCTTGAGGGCGGGTAGTACAACACCCGGGTAGTTATGGTATCGGAACACGATCCCAGGGATTTTGTCCAACGCTCCGATCAGCATTAGGAACTGCTCGTCCATAGTCCCCACCTGCCAAATGGGAATCATGTCTCAAAAAAATCAAAAAAAAATGGTGAAGTGGCTTGTTTTTTTTGAGGTTGTATTCAGCAGAAGATCTGCGTTACAATTCTAAGGCAAAAGTTACAGAGCGAAACATTATGATATCATATGACAATAAGGTCCCTCGGCCACGGCTACTTTTTGTAGCGATGCGGCCGCATATCGCTGTTCTTTTTTAAATCACAGTGTAAGCGCAGATAGCATCACCGTGGGCGAGGTCCCTTAATATTAAATTTGTCAATAGTTGCCCCTTTTATTGAGCATGGAAAATTTATAAAAACCAGGCAAAATAATCGGTGATGTCTGGAAGAGATCGCTACTTAGCGATAAGTCCGCCTGTTGTTTACCTATTAACTGTGTATCCTTTCTGTATTTCCTGTGTTTTGTATATGGTGTTCAATAAAGAGTATTGTTGTTGTTGATGTTTTGTACAGCACCTTGCCATGTCAAGATGAAAATACTAAAAGTCCTCTAGAGGTGTGCTGAGATGCCGAACTATTTTCTGAATGCTGACTCCCTACACAGTGAAGTTGGTATTGATTACGTCGGTCCATTTAAGCACACTTGTCAGTTCTGTATCGCCACGGTATAATGGTAATCGACACTAGGTGGATATGGATTACGTCGGCCCACTAAACGATAGTTTGATAGAAGTTAACTGTTTCTGACTTCATGTTGATGATATTCGTCACTTTCTATATCACCGGTACTTGCTAATAAATGGGTGCAAATCACTGGTCCACTAAACAACACTTAATTAGTTAAGTTACCTCTAGACCGCCTTTATTGACCCCGATGAAACAGTTAAACGTATCCGCGAGCATATTCCGTATCTGACTTCATTTTGATGATATTCGTCTGTTTCTATATCACCGGTCCTACTTGCTAATAAATGGGTGCATATCACTGGTCCACTAAACAACACTTAGTTAAGTTACCTCTAGAACGCCTTTAGTGACCCCGATGAAACAGTTCAACGTATTCGCGAGCATATTCCGTATCTAACTTCATTTTGATGATATTCGTCAATTTGTATATCACCGGTACTTGCTAATAAATGAGTGCAAATCACTGGCCCACTAAACGCCACTTAATTAGTTAAGTTACCTCTAGAACGCCTTTAGTGACCCCGATGAAACAATCCAACGTATCCGGGAGCATATTCCGTATCCGACTCTATTATGATGATATTCGTCAGTTTCTATATCACCGCTACTTGCTATTAAAAGGGTGCAAGTCACTGGTCCACTAAACGACAGTTTGATAGTTAAGTTACCTCTAGAACGCCTTCAGTGACCCCGATGAAGCAGTCCAACGTATCCGCGAGCATATTCCGTACAGGCTCAGTATCTGAATCCATATTGATGATATTGGTCAGTTTCTCTTGCAACGCGACAGTACTTGCCACCAAGCGGTTGCGAACTTCACCTGTGAAATAAATGTTGTTTTCTTTGAATGTTTTTCCTACACTTTAGCTGTAGTAAACTGGCCACGAAACAATCTCTTATTTTAAGAGGTTTTAATCTCAAAATGTAGAGATCATTGAGCGCTTCATTTTGAAATCAGACTTAAGTAACGAGTAGTGATCGATGGGACCAGATTTTTTGTAGATTTTAGCGTTACTAAATACCTTCCGCGTAAGTGGCAGCGATTGCAAAAGCTCTATGTAGCTCCATTCTCAACTCCCCCGGTAAATTACT
>OZ020277.1:4419350-4535458 GCA_963971205.1 Aethes cnicana
CACAGTGACGTCACAGACACTCACTTGTGGTGGTGCAGGGCGAGCGTGGTGAGCAGCTGCGCGGCGGCGGCGGCGGCGGCGGGCTGCGCGGCCAAGTGCCGCAGGCAGGCGCCGACGCGGGCGCACAGACGCGCACAGCCCAAACGGCGCCGCTCGACGAGCATCCAAACGCACACTCCAGCATCGGCGCCATCTAGCGAAGCGAACATTCCATCAGTCGATTCCATTAATCCATATTCCCACAAGAGACCACGATTCGCATTTGGATAATAAACTTTTGACATCTCAAAATTTTACACGTATTTTTTCACATGATAATGAGAATTCTTAGATTTCTTGTATGCTCATCTCAAAATAACTCTTCTCGTCGATATTCAGTGCTTTGTATTTATCTCTACAATAAGATTACTGGCATTTCATCCTTATATTATGAATTAATTTGCAAGCTGCATTCTTCCCACTCACTCAGCGCTAATCAGAAACCAAAAATATACAATACGTCACTTACCTCACAGTATAACGATGTCTGCGGCATCAAATAAGCGTTGGCCCATATCTTGAGCAACCAAGAGATAGTAGCGGATAGTTCTGGACTAAACACGCTAGCGAGCCCCGCTTCTAAGGCCGCGCATTCCCACGCGCTTATGCGAAGTATCTCGCCTATCAATCTGAAAGATATCCGTACTGTACTATAATAAGATCATGCGAATTTCTTGTAGTGGGGAAAATACAGTGTTACGTATTAATGGGGGCTATCGCGTGTGAATTTGACACTAGAGGCGCTAGTGTCGCGTGAGGTCCAATAACATTCACATTTCACTGGTTTTGGCGGGCTTCGTGATATGAATTAAAATTTCTTTAATTTACCTGTTGAAACGTGATCTCCTTCGTGAAATTATCGCAAATATGGATTATTTGGCGATGAATGTGAAAGCTTTGAAAAAAAGATTTTTTTTCCAAACAAAACTGAACTGCACAACATTGCGGCATAGCTACTCGATATGATGATAGTTATTTATAATTAATAAAATTAATGAGATTCAAGATTTAAAACTTTATTTCGGCGCCGATCTTATAAAGTCGCCTTTGACAGCTATACCTCTGGACCCTTAGTCAACAGTGGCGCCAACTTGTGAGCAAATAAACGATAGGTCCCCATTAGGTATGGATAATGGGTATATCACCCATAAACCCCCAAAAATCTTAGTCTGGGACCGCGCCTGATTAATATTATTCAAGTTTAAGTGTTTCATCATCATCATCATTTCAGCCGAAAGACGTCCACTGCTGGACATAGGCCTCCCCCAAGGCTCGCCACTCAGACCGGTCCTGTGCTACTTGCTTCCACCGGTTTCCCGCAACCTTCACGAGGTCGTCGCTCCATCTTGTTGGAGGCCTACCGACAGCTCGTCTCCCGGTTCGCGGGCGCCACTCGAGAACTTTCCGGCCCCATCGGCCATCAGTCCTGCGAGCAATGTGCCCCGCCCACTGCCACTTAAGGCTCGCAATTCTTCGGGCTATGTCGGTGACCCTAGTTCTACTGCGGATATCCTCATTTCTGATTCTATCACGCAGAGAAACCCCGAGCATAGCCCTCTCCATTGCCCTCTGAGTAACTTTGAGCCTTCTTATGAGGCCCATCGTAAGCGCCCACGTCTCGGAACCATAAGTCATCACTGGCAACACACACTGGTCGAAGACTTTCGACTTGAGACACTGCGGTAATTTGGACGAAAAGACACTGCGAAGCTTCCCGAACGCTGCCCAGCCGAGTCGGATTCGACGATTGACCTCTTTCTCGAAGTTGGACCTACCTAACTGGACTGTTTGTCCCAGGTATACATAATGGTCAACAACTTCGAGCGCAGAGCCTCCGATTATTACGGGAGTTGGCACAACATGGACATTAGACATAATTTTCGTCTTGTCCATGTTCATTTTAAGACCAACAGTTTAAGTGTTTGTTTTTTAGTTATTTCATGTCAAAAAGAGCGATAACATGATCAACATACGTATAAAAGCAATCTATTGAAAAAAAAAACATTGACCCTAAGTTTTTCCTCGAGTGTCTAGGTTTAGATCTATTGTTGCCACTACAATAAGTATTCAATACATATACATTCAGAATCAAATCGGACGATCTTCAGACGTTAGGTACGAGTAAGTATGTAAAATTCAAAAGACCTGATATTTTTCACATTTCGTATTCAGGTTTCATTTCATTGTTATGCAGGAAAAATGGTAAAGTAGTTTACTTCCAATGTTATCTGTTACGTGGTATCTTATGCCATGTTTTTCATTATTTACCTGTTTGCCAAAGATTATATTGTTTACACGCTAGCTGACACTGATTTAATTTTAAATCATGTTCAATAGTATTTATCCCCTTAAAATTTGCGTTGTGAAAAGATATCATCTATCTATGGAAATCTGTTATTTTCTAAGTTTTTTGTTTATTTTATTATAATGTGTCTAGACTTGACATATACAATTATTTATATCACCACCACCACTTTTAACTAACATTAAGTAGTTTGGGGACAAGCTGTTGCGTCCAACAACTGATGACCTGATAAGAGACGAGAGAATCCGTTAAGATTCGAGCAGCACAGGACCGGACAGCAGTAGACACGTTTCGACTTTGATGAAGTGGCAAACAAACATGCCATAAAATGAACTTACTTTAATACTGGATCGACATTTTCCACGTTACTGCTTTCACCGACCAGGTATCTTAGCGAGGCTTCGACGTTGGCATTTTCCATCAGACTAAATCGGACTATCTCTGACGGCATCATCACAGTCTCCCCTTCGGTGCAGTCGATGGCTAGGAAATGACCTAGAAAAACAAACGCCTTTGAGCCCATAATGATATTCATGAAATATATTAATGATTACTATTATGATTGATTATTATTATGTTTACTGATGATTAGATCATGATTCATGAAATGAATGTCATTAAAGTTAATAATAACCTATTAACTTCTGAATTCTCAGTTGTTAAATAGAAAATCTTACTTATCAAGATTTTTCCGTAGAAGTTAGATACTTTAGGGGGTTCGGGAGCGTTCAAGTATTACGTAACGAATTTGAGGGGGGGGGGGGGTCTTGTAAAACGTTACGATGCGTTACAGGGACGGGAGGGGGTGTTTGAACTACGCGTTATGTAACATTGTTTCCGGTACTTTACGCCACATAATTGTGATTTTTAGGTAAAAATGGTCACTAAGTGGTTACGTAACGTTTTACTAGAGGGGAGGGGGGCGTACAGAAAAACGTTACGGTGCGTTACATGGGGGGGAGGGGGAATCAAAAATCTCATAAAATTGCGTTGAACGCTCCCTTCGATGAACCTCGTATTCCAAACATTTTGGATATCTATTTGCATTCTAGCGGCGGGAGGAAACTCTTTGACAATATTGAAAGTTGGACAGAGAACGAGAGTTGTCGACATAGCTCAAAGATTTAGCTCGTTGAAGTGGCATCGGGCTGGTCACGTCGTGAGAACTACGGATGGTAAAAAGTAGACGCGTTCCGTTCTCAAGTGGAGACCATGAAAAGGCAAACGCAGTGTGGTCGCCCTGTTGCCAGGTGGAGGGACGATTTGCACAAGGTGGATGCGGCACGCCTTGGATAAAGCTCATTGGCGTAAGTTGGGAGAGGCCTATGTCCAAGAGTGGACTGCTACAGGCCGTTGATGATGATGATTGCGTGAAAGGGACTTATCTACCTGCGATCATCAGGATCCAGTGCATGTCTTCGAATGTGCTGACGAGCTGCTCGCCGCCGCTGAGCGGCATCTTGCCCAGGTGCATCAGGTGTAGCTGTTCTTCGAGCCTATAAAAAATGCAATGATTCCGTGGAAAAAGTCCAGTTTAAATAAGAGGTCGGCATCCTTTTTACACGCGACAAATTAGTGAAACTTAAATGCTTAAAATTTCAATGAAAGTCCTTGGTTTCATAGATCTGTTTGAGCCGTTTGAAGTTGGAGATAGACAGTTTTTGGAGAGTTCTATTTGATGTTTTTTTTTTTATTAGTTTTAAACTTGTCCAATCGTGTAAAAAGCGGCGGGATGCAAATAGAGCCGCTCCGCAAAACTCCGCTCTCTGCTAGGCATCCTCTGGACAAGACTGAAATGCCTCTTTCTTCCTGATGGACCTGAAATGAGCTTCAGTTACCTCTTGCTCCGGTCCCGTAGAAGCGTGAAGAGTATGTGACAACTATGGGCCGGTGCTTTCCTAGCGATCGCACCGATTGTTAGCAACACGTCACTGTGGTGTTTCCTCTCGTCTCCTTCCAAATCGTCCTTGATGTCATCTGTGCAGCCATCGCTACTCTCGACGCCTCTGTAGTGAAAAATATTGCCTTGAAAATTGGGACCTCCCAAGGAAAATGCAAAAAATATTAGGAATATTACGAATAAAGTTCATGGTGATGGTAAATATCAAGTAGGTACTTTATTTATTACAGTAGGTATTTTACATAACATATGAAACTTGGTGTAAATTATAAAAATAAAAGAAATAAACTTAAACATGAATTGCTTAAGTAGAAAAAGCAGTCTAACTAAGACAAAAAATATGAAAGTTGCAAAGAAGCTTTACGTCACAAAGTCATACTTGATTTTCAAAAAATTTACATATTTCAAAAAACCGGCCAATAAGCGAGTTAAACTCGCGTGGAGAGAGTTCAGACCCTTGATTTTCAAACCGTTTCACATGATAAGCTCTTTTATATGATAGATTTCAAATACCATGGACTTCTTAATAATTTTCCTGTAATCTATAGGTCAATAACTATCCTCCGTATATTTTCCAAAATTTTAGGTCCAGTAGTTTCGGAGATAAGGGGGGGAAGGTAATTTTTCGCCACATTCGACAATGTCACACGACATAGTTTGAAAAACTTCATTCATATTTTTTCAAATTTAGGCCCCAAAAATAGGGTCTATGTTTAAAATTCATTTATTTTCGTTACACGTCTGTCTTTGGGTCACAAACTTACATATACGTAACAAATTTCAACTTAATTGGTCCAGTAGTTTCGGAGAAAATCGACTGTGACAGACGGACGGACAGACACACGAGTGATCCTATAAGGGTTCCGTTTTTACCTCTTGAGGTTCGGAACCCTAAAAATTACCTCGTTCCGTCCGGGGGCGCCAGTCGGCATTGCAGATACGTGTTGAATATTTCTATGCATGGATTCATCAAAGTTTCGTTTGAGTAACCGTCCGTATCGTGGACTATGGAGCTCCAAGTGTGAAGGAACTTGTTTAAGGATTCTCTCCACACGGAATCGTCGTTCACCTGGGGAATAATAATGAAGTTAAATTATTCTGAACTGGTTATAAAACTTATAAAGTGAGATAAGAAAACGAAAAGGACATACGCGCGTGTTAAGAAATATACATTTTTATAAACAACTTACCCCTTCCTCCACAATTGACCCTCGAATAGAATGACATGTCAAAGTTGTCAAGTTCTGCAGAAACGCGATCGGAGTTGCTGCTATCATATTAGGCGAGAAAAATTGGATGAGCCTCCTGTATATATCAGAAATTCCTAGCATCTCCCGTTCCATAGGCTGGATATTAGCCATCATATTCAAGAAACTGTTAACGTAATTCTCTAAATACTGCTGCTTCAAATTGTTCGCAGAGACTACGACACCGCTCAGACTAGCCAGCTGTACCAAGCAGGTTAATGATGGACTAGCCAAGTCAGGGTTAGTCCTAACGTACATGTGTATTTCGAAGAACAACGCTATCAGTTCAGGCTGGAGTATTGTGTCCCGCCAATTTAAGCTCAATCGTAACGCGGGAGCTGTATCGCTCTCGTAAATAGCCTCAAAAGCGCCTATTAGACGCTTCGGTAAGAGAGGCGAAACTTGGCCCCAGCATAATACTGTTTCAACTATAGTCAGAAGCTGTTTGGTCAACATCGCTTGTTCTCCTTCTGGTCTATGACCAGAACGAACAATCTGCTCCAATACTCCAACTGTAAATCTAAATATCCTCTTGAGATCCAGAGCTTCAAAAGATTTCTTCAGTCGGAAGTGAACTTCCCAAATCAGACCCACATCAGCTGATTTGACAGTAATAGCATACTCCTGCATAATAGCTAAGATCAGGGAGCAAGCTAATTTCTGCTGGCTGATAGTTGAGCTGAGTATAATCTTTTCTAATTCATTCAGAAGTGCTTTTCTCTCTCTGCCTCCATCATCAATGCTGCCTCTTTTTATTATAATTGCTATTGTCTGAAAACAAACAAAAGATTTACAAATAGAAAGCACAAGACTTACAAGACTCAAGAGGTTAAATGGAATTTAACTTAAGGGATTAGAACAGTGATTATTAGAAGTTCCATACCTGCAGTAGCTTTTCTCTCAAAAATGGTGGTGTCTCTTGTCTCAGAAGATAATTAAGTAAATATTCTCTTAGAGAAGAGATATCACTTTCAGAGAGTAAGGTCCATTCTCTGATCAAAGCCGATTTCAACAGTCCAGCAGCTTCAAATAGTACGTAGTCTACTCTGGATTTCTCTAGAATCTCCCTGCATAGTTGATATGGATTTTTGGTGCTGCGAAATTCCAGGAACACACTTTCGGCCTGATGGCGTTGTGTTGGGGTCACCATAGTCGGTGGGGCCTGAAAATATGATGAATTTAATAATGTAATTAAAATGAAATTCCCAAAAGGAACAATTTTCATTGTCAGTTACATGTTACATCACCTTGAAATTTCGAGATACCCATATGTGCCAAGAAGGACATAAATAAAAAAAAATCGTGTCATTTCGAAAATGAACATTTTGCCATAGAGACATCAAATATGTACAGTACATGTACATCACAATACATTTATAATGGACAAACCGTACTTGTACTACATGCCGAGATTTGGGGATTCCCACATCCCACATCTGAGTTAACTTATGTGCGAAATTAAATTTGAATTTACCTCCGAGCTTTTCAGTAAAAGAAAACATTGTGAGGAAACCTACACGCATCTGCGAAGTAATTCAAGGATGTGTGAAGTCCCCAATTCGCACTGGGCCCGTATGGGGACTCCAACTCCAACTCTCTGCATGGGGCGACCGGACCCTCTAGTGATGTGGCCAGCAGTGGGACGTATACGGTGATGTGGTAGTGGCGGGACAAGTACTGTTTTGTGTACAGGTTTTATTTTGAGAAAAGATTTAATAACTAGAATATTTAAATAATCAGTACAGTACAGTACCAACACTTATAATGTGGCATAGATAGGGCACAATATGGACTTTTGTACTTTGTTGCTATGGTGATATAATAAACAAATTTTCAAATTAAGGGAAAAGAATAACCCCCACTGCATATGCTAATGGTGGATAACAGCAATGAGAATAAATTAATTTGTAAAATAAAATATTGAAGGCAGTTACACATAAATTGGTACTGTATACTGATACAGAAATGTCTGTCTTTATGAAAAAAAAAATATTAATGGGACGGAACTGCGCTGAACATAAATAAATTAAACAAAAGTATGTGATTGGTACACTTTTGTCTTGGATACTGCAAAAATATAATTGCCTGATATATGAACACAATATGCCACACACTATCTTTTTAAGAGTTGCAACTGACCCATATTTTTATACAAGGTTAATTTTAAGTTGATTCTCTCAGCAAGATAACTATTTCTATAGCACAGACAGTAGCAATTGCAATCCTTTGCAAACGCAGTCACTCAGTCACTCGTAAATTTAACTATCAGTGATAAAGATAATTTACAAACAAAAAGCAGAACTTCATGACGTTTATATTAAATTAGGGCCTTTGTTGTAATGAAAGGAGTATAAAACTCGACCTAAGAACGCTATCTCAAGTGCGAAGAAAACTGATGTGGTCTTTATTACTTTTGTGTTACAAAATAGTGATCTAGATATTAATTTTAGTTATACCATCAGCATCTGGGCCGCTGTCTCCAGTGTTTGTATCGCTGCGTTGTCCATCGTAGTAAATTACCAGGGCAATACCACAAATCACGAAGGAACGATGAATTAGACTGTGTGTATCCACGATACGGGAATCGGTTCACGTTTCGAGGTGTTTATTAAGTCACATAATTATAGAGAAATTATGAAAACACCACGAATTTTCCAAAATAATCTCGCATGACAACCGCGCGATGACAGTTCGTCATAGTGTTACTAGTAATAAAAAAATAATAGATTCATTCAGTGTTGCTGTTTAGAAAACAGTATGATTATTCAACAGATCTTGCTATCCTTTCTTTCCGAACCTTCGCCCGCGTGGAATTTGGTTATCGCGTAACCGCGGGAACTATGCATTTTTCCGGGATAAAAAGTAGCCTCCCTCCTTCCCCAATCTCCATGCCAAATCTCATCTCAATCGGTCAAGCCGTTTAAGTGTAAAGAGCAGAGAACAGACAAGAGTTATTTTCGTATTAATTATAGTATTAGTAATATGGATTAGTAAAATCCTCGCTTGACGTGCGTCCAAACGCTCCACTCGTCGCGCCGTCGGTCCCACATGGAGTTAGCATATATGTATAGTACCTGCAATCGTCATCATTTTAGCCAAAAGATGTCCACTGCTGGACGTAGGCCTTCCCCAAGGCTCGCCACTCAGATCGGTTTTGTGCCACACGCATCCACCGTATTCCCGCGACATTTACCAGGTCGTCCCATCTCGTCGACGAACCGTGAGAGAAGAATGGGGCAGCGTGATAAAGCTAGCAATAGAATAGCGACAAAGAAGATACGGTATTAAGGTCTATCAGTGGTGGCGTTAGATCAGTGGGTCTGCTCTACACGTTGGCAATTGGGATCTGGGCGATAAATTGGCGGGTTTTTTTACTACGGAAAGGGCAACCAATTTACTTCTTTATAATTATTGATTTTTAACATCCTCCACATCTTGATAATGAATAACTCTCTGCTCTAGGATCATATCTTATTAATAAAACGGCGATTCTTCTGAATAGCTGCCAAGAATTACGTATGGATCCTGACTTGAAAGGTAGATTTTGATATTTATGCGCATAAATATTATAAAGTCATGTCAATAAAAATGTTTTATACATTTTCGTTATGACCTTATCCGCACAACATAAGGTCTAAATTTACATGACATAAGATAGTTAAATGTAACCTTTTTATTCTACTCAGGTCACGAAGTAGTCATACAAATATGCACATAATCATTCTTATACCTACATTTTATTTACCCGGTATAACCTTGATCGACACTAAAGAACTCACAAGAAATGTTTGAGATGTTATTTCAGTATTTTCAGTCACAACAAAGTCAGCTGAGTAATTAAAGTAGGTAGGTAAATAGTTCAGGCCAGGGAATTACGCCATTTTCATTGTTTTCTACATTGACCACATATCAATAAGGTTGAAATTACAATATCCGAAATTGGAAAGACAAATTGCTATAGGAAAGTAGGTCTACATAACATACAACATTAATTTATGTTTGATGATTTACTAGTTTAACAAAATACTTCTTAAAGTTCATAATATATACCTACTATAATCTACTATTTTTAGTGAATTGAGAAATCTATAAGTAATTCTATATCATCTTATCAGTTACTAGTGTTACTACTAACCAACCTTTCTTTTTCAATAATTCGCAACCTTCTTTCAAGCAATGGCTTGTTTAATCTGTGCATACATAGAAATTGTCCATTGAGGAATAATACTGGGATATCATGTCTGTACAATCTCAACCATCTCAGATTTCCTGGCTGCGTTATGTCAACCTTTTCTATTATAAGCTTGTCTTTGTACCCTTCTAATTCTTCCATGACGATGTCACATAAGGAGCATGGGTTTTTAGTATAGAAGGTTATTACAGGGGGGCCATCTGTATCTTGAGATCTGCAAAAATTACAAACCTCGAGAGCAAATTTAAAATGAAAAAATCCATAATTCAACAGTAATTAAAATTATTTAATAACATCCACGTTCCATATAATTATAATACCTTATAATTTCATTAAATTCATTGATCAATTGAATTTCATATTTACACAAGTTAAAACTTTGTATAAATCACTGCAAAAAATTCACAACTTTTAATACTTAAACTAAGTAAACTTTACACTATATTTATTTAACATAACCCTGGAAGCTGTAAACTGTAATGGTATCCGTATACAGCAAGAGCAAAATAATTTATCAAAAGGCACATGTGAATTACTATACAATCTTAAATACAAGAAGTGATTATAAACGAAATTAGTATCAATTCTAAATGAGTTTTTTCTGAAACTTACAATTTCTCAATCATTATGGATGAAGCTCCACCACCTCCATTACAGATAGAAGCGACACCTTTTTCGCCTTTCTTAAGAGCGTGGCATAGGTGGACCACTAAACGAGCCCCAGACATTCCAATTGGATGCCCTAGACTGACGGCTCCACCATGTACATTAAGCTTGGCCGGGTCCAAACCAAGAATTTTCGTGTTTGCAACAGCTACTACACTGAATGCTTCATTAATTTCCCAGAGAGCAACATCATCTTTCTTGATACCAGTCTTTTCTAATAGTTTAGGGATAGCCGCAGCAGGAGCGATGGGGAAATCAATAGGGTCACACTCTGCATCAGCAAATCCAACAACCCGGGCAATAGGAGTAACATTCAACCTCGCTGCTGCCTCTCTCGTCATCAATACTAAGGCAGCAGCACCATCATTCAGTGTGGATGCATTTCCAGCTGTAACTGTGCCATTTTCTTTTTGGAAAACTGTAGCTAACTTGTTGAACTTTTCAAAATTCACCCGTTTGTACTCCTCATCTTCTGCAAAGATGGTAGGCGGTGCACCTCTCTTTTGCGGCACAGGAACTGGCACTAACTCATCAACAAAAGCCTTAGTATCATAAGCCGCTGAACTTCTCTTGTAGCTTGAAATCGCATAATCATCTTGTTCTTGCCTTGAAATATTGTGAATCTTAGCCGTGTTCTCCGCACAGTTTCCCATGTGGAACTTGTTATAAACATCAGTGAGTCCATCGAACACAATTCCATCAACCAACTGCATGCCACCATATGTAGTCTCGCCTCTCTTTAGGTAAAAAGGCACATTTGACATGGATTCCATTCCACCGGCTAAAATAACATCCTGGGCACCGGTCTGGAGGCCTTGCGCTGCCAACATGACAGACTTCATGCCAGACGAACATACTTTATTCACAGTGGTGCAGATTGTGCTTTTTGGGAGACCAGCGTAAATGACAGCTTGCCTCGCTGGAGCCTGTCCCAGATAGGCAGAGCACACATTTCCGATGTACACCTGAAATACAAACATTAAAATACTGAATCAATCATGTCATATCATGTGTTTTTTTTCCTAGGTATTCACTATCAATCTGATAACAATCTGAGAATTTGATAAAGCAATAGAATGCTAATAAAAACAATTGTAGGCCAACATAACTGTAATTCTATGCTTGTGGTGTTTAATTAACTGTATCACAGCACAGGTGGAAAGTAGGTGAATGTGTTAACCTCTTTTACTTCTTCCTTGGGAATGCCGGCTCTTTCAATAGCTGCTTTGACGGCGACGGCGCCCAGCTCAGGTGCCGAGAGACTAGCGAGGCTCCCTCTAAACGATCCAATGGGGGTCCTGACTGCTGATGCAATTACCACCTCGTTCAGAGAAACTTTCGTGGAGTACGTAGCCATCGCTTTGAGAAACTGCAAAACACAACTATTCTTGTAAGACTCGACGACCACTCCAGATTACTCAAAAGGAGAAGTTGAATAAAATCACCAACTGCCTAAATGATTGAACAACGGTAAAATTTCACTCCACTAGCTTAACCAGTTTGCCAGGCAGCTCATGCACGACTGACTGATCGTCTCTGACACACAAAATATTTAACTTAGCACGAACCTTTCGCGACGTACACATTTTGACGCTGATCAAAGTACATCCTTTTAAGAAAAACATTATTATTCTTTAGAAAACTAAATTAATGCAGCAAATTAAACTACACAAGCAACTGGCTGGTTTGAAAGTAAAATTACTTATAGCTTATCAGTCGACAGTCGTAATTATTCAAAAAACATTTACACAAAATTATCTTTGTAGATACTGTCTTCAAAAGTGGAATCTGACACTCTATCCCAATGGGATAAAGTGTAAATTTGCTATTATGAAATTATAACTGTAACTCATTTCTGTGATAACAAACTTTGACCCCCGTAATACGTTCCAATTTACACATGAGATACGGACCGTATTCTGTATTGTCGTTTCTTTCGAGACCTTTGAAGAGACAAAGAACCCTCGCGCAAAGCTCGCGCACCTTTACCTGCTGCCTTTGCCACTGCTGAGTTTGAGATTTTGTAAATATTTCTCCATTTTGCCATAGAGTTGAAAATGATAAACTAAAAGTTGAAGTTTTCAAAGTCTTAACTTTACTGCCAAATCTAAAAAAAAAAGTGCAACTTGGAACGTGCTGGTCAATATACATATAGCCTACAGTAGGGAACGCCATTGCCGAATTCCATGGAATGTAAATTGAAAGCTTGATGCTCTCACTCAACATGACATAATATCGAATACGAGATAATAATACACCCATAGCCGACTACTTAGCCGTGCTATCGATCTCCAGATCAGAAGGCTCAAACCAGGCCGAGTCGAGAGGTCCATTTCTCGACTCGACGTGTCAAAATATACAAAAATAAACGCTCGTTCGGAAATTACAAAACTACACATTATGAATAAACCAGGAAAATATCATTCAACATTATAACGATTTATCGCACTATTTGGTCACTACTCTAGTTTTAAGAAGAATAGGAGAGCGGAGACCTCAGGTTCCCAATTTAGCGTATAATATGGCACATAATATGCTAAATTGGCAACACTGCATCTCACGCGCCGCGCCTCAAGCAACTATAGCGACGTGTTCTTTCGCAGTGACCAAGTGACGCCCATTAGGAAAAAAAAGCTATACTAACAACTTAAATTAACAAAGCATTACATAAAAAAAAATACAAAGCATGTTATATTTTACTAGCTTTTCCCCGCAACTTCGTATGCGCAGAAATATTAAAAAGTAAAATCCCGCTTTTTCCCGTTCCCGTGGGAATTTCGGGAAATCCTTTCTTAGCGGATGCCTACGTCATAACATCTACCTGCATGCCAAATTTCAGCTCGATCCGTTCAGTGGTTTGGGCTGTGCGTTGATAGATCACTATGTCAGTCACCTTTGAGTTTTATATATTTAGATAATAGGTACTTTTTAACCAACTTAAAAAAAAGGAGGTTCTCAGTTTGATCCGTATTCGATCGATCAAAATTAACCCCCTATGTGTATAGTGCGTAATAACAAATAACAGAGTCACTGTGAAATAAGATTGACCGTTTCATTTTCTCATTGGTGATGGTCATGTCATGATTTTGCACAATATCTTATCTATTCTACCTAAATAACTTACCTATTCTGTGGTCAGTCAGTTTCAGTCAGTAAAAAAAAAAGATAATGCATGTGTGACTGTGAACTGTAAGGTGTTTTTATTTATTTATTGAATGCAGTGCAGTGTTTTAAATTTAGTTACATTGAATTTTTTCATGTGCAGAGTGTTAATTAAACAATAAATGCATTGCTGAAATTGTTTTACAGCTATAATTAATATTAGTTGGAGAATGTCGTGACCAAAAATAAAAATAAAATAATGCTTGCTAGTAAATTTAGTTATACAAAAAAGTTGTGGGTGTAAAATATAATCAGGTAATATTTCTTATCTTTTCCGCTTTAAGTAGCTTTGTAAAATTCTGGGTTATTCTCATGAGCGCTGGTTAACTGTATCTATACTGCAACTGTATTTCGACTTGAGAGTTGTAACGAACACTACTGAATCTTATTTATGAGGCTACTTCATTTATCGAAAAATTTTAGTAGTAGGGACATAAATTTATTTTAAAGAATGTAGTTTATGTATAAATTGTTTAAAGTTTCTTTAATTTTTCTAATAAACACATGGGTTAACACCTTTATCTTTTGTTTCATGATTTCCTGATAAATCTGTTACGAAACTGATATCATTTAGTTACTTCACTATTACCAAAAGTATTTGCAATTGATTCAAATTATAACATAACATACATCCATTCGAGTTTTGTAATTTTTGTTCATAAAATAATCATTATACCCACTTTATTAAGCTGTAAAAGCTACATAAATTAAGAAGTTGGATTCTTACAGATATTATTTCACTTGCTTCGGGTATGTCAGAAACTAACCATTATGACCTTCTGTTAGATTACCAAAGTGATTTTTTATTTTTTTACCCTCAAAACACAAATAAAATTGCAGTAGTTACTTTGATTAATTAAAACTTCCTCATCAGGTGTATAATTATCATTGCACCGATGGGGGCCATATAAACCAAAAATTGAATTGAATTGAATCGAGGTGTATAATTGGTTGGTATATGTACTACCTCTGCAAAGCCAGGTGGGTTGCTTGTGCTAAATATTTTCAACTTGCCATATCTTGAGGTGACCGTGAATTCATTCAGTTTGGGAATAACCTTAAACTTTGATTACTGAACACAAGTACAGGCATTGGCATGGAACTTGATGGAACTTGAGCGGTGGCCTTGGATGCACAGAATTAAAAAAATATGGTGTCATCAGCAGTGGGGCGCCGGACACAGGGAGCGCTCCGTTGTGTACCCACGCTTATTGGAATTTCAGTCGTAAACATGCACAGGAATCCCCTCTACATTTGCTCACCGCTCAAGATATGCACCGCAACCAGTAGATATACTGATAAAAACCAAAAGATTGCAGGGTGCTGTCCAACCTTGACACTGGCAGAATCATCAATAAGTTGATGGGGCCACCTACACCCAAAAATTTAATTGAGTTAGTGGAAGCAAGTAGCACAGGACCGGTCTGAGTGGCGAGCCTTGGGGGAAGCCTATGTCCAGCCGTGGACGTCTTCTGGCTGAAATGATGACTGTACATCCTTACCTGTGGTATATTATACAAATAAACCTTACCTTGTGCAGTTGAAAATCAGTAGAAAGCTTGACTAAAATGCATTGAAATATGTAGCAAATTGGTATACAATCTCCCCAATGATTGCTTTTCAATAACATAATCTTCTATGGTAAGTACACTCATATTACACTTAAAAACCCTATAAAAACACACTTGGCATTAATTAGTTATCCACTTATTCATAGTGTGATATTTTCTGATTTTTTTAATTGTTTTGTATTTATATGTCACATATGACATGACAGGACGGACCATGTTTCAGAAAATGACATTGTTGACTTATTGTTTTATTTTCATTTATTTATTGATGATTGTATTTGCAATGCCAGTGCTGTATTTTATATACTTTTGGGCATTTGTCATGTGATCACGGATGTCAGCTCATTGGAGCCTCTTCACTCTACTGCACAAAAATTAAAGCCGCTTCACTACTTGATAGCATACTATCGAAAAGCATGGTAAAAATATTTACAATTTGTTTTAAGGTTCAGAATTAAATTTAAAACCTCAATGTATTAAAAATTACACGATCACTCTGTCAAAAGTGTACGACTGAGGAGGAGGCATTAATTTATTATATATTAATTATTATATTAAACAACCCAAAAAGTTTAGTTAGACCGGTTTGGTTCTTAACCATTATGAAGTTTACAAGTATGCATGAAACATGACATAATATGTACAACTCATAACATTGGAGTGCTAATGTTCTCCTCTCCCTCCCGGGAAGCTACTAATTAGCCCTATTAGAGACATAATTCATATGTAGATATGTTTCCTAGTAAACAACACGCATGTATAAACTGTGGAAAATTGTCTCTAGAAAATATTGTATGTTGAATTTATTAAAAATATTTGTGAAGTGTGGAGCCATGGATAAATATGTTCTTTGTTTCAGGGTTGACACCAAGGAGGGAAGGTTATGACTTGGGCCATGCAATAAAAATGGAAGTGGTGAACATAGATGAGGGTCGCTATGAACAATGTGAGAACCTTGTTCCAAGTAGTAGCGCAGACTCAAACGGTTGCAGTAGTGTCTCTGAGAGTAACTACAGCAGTGACCAATCTAGCGATGATCTGGACAGGTCAGACGATGAAGACTTGAGAGAAGATCTACAGAAAACCATTCCAGAATGCTATAAGTCTGATTCAAACTTTACATCACATACATTAGACATCACAAAAGATGAAGAGTTCCAAGCCACAGCTCTATGCCAATTTATGGACATTTTGAATGACTTAGATGAAGTTCTAGACAAATCTCTGCTGGCATGCCTTGACGACGATGAAAAAAGTTATGATAGCGACGAAGAAGATCTCATTTATAAAATTAAGGAGTGCATTGGAGATGCTGGACATTCTAATGACTCGGCACATTGTTCCTTGGATGACAACGCTCAGGTAGTAACAGCGAATGTAAACACTCGCGCAGAAAGAACAATACCTCAAAATGCACTTGAAAGACTAAATCTGTCAAATCTGGGGCGGTCTAAGAGTTTCGCCGAGCTGACCGGTAATCACCGGGAGGCCTTGGCGCCTCCGTTAGAGAGAGCCGGTGCAACAAACGACAACTTACGTAATTCTATGCGTTGTTTAGATCCAATAGTGCTTCCGGCAATTGCGCCGGAGTCTAATGAGCCGTTGACGCTGCCTGTGATATTATTTTTGGAGCATCATGTGAATTTGAGACCGACGAGTGCTCCTATACAGTTGCAAGTGACGGCGGCGAACTTGAGCAGCGATGGGTCGTCGGGGCCGCTGATTGTAGGGCGCAGGGCGCTGTTGATGAACCGGACCCTTTCTCTTCCTTCGCCGGGGGAGAGTGACGTCACAGCCGAGTGGGGGCGTAGTACCGCCCGCAGCACAGCTCGCAGTTCCAGCTCATCGAGTGACTCTAGTGAGTCTTTGGCTGGAGTGATTGCTGCTGAGCAAGCTGCAATTGGTGCCACTGAAGAGAGGTAAATATGACTCATATTTTCTATGAAGTGTGTGGCCAAAGTTTTTAAGTATCTTTCTGTATTTACCAAACTTCATTTTTGCAGACACGATGAGACTGAAGAACCCCCTTTTGGGGTGTGGCCACACCGAATGAGCGCAATGCTGGCCTGCCTCAGCTGTACAGTAGGGATATTCAATATTTCAAGATTTGCCATGTTCAGTGTCCATTTCGGAGCGAACTTCGTGTTACAGTTTTTGATACTGTCGCTTTTGATCGGTATACCGTTGTTTACGCTGCACCTATGTTTGGGTCAGATGTTGGAGTCCGGTCCCGTGGACATGTGGAAGATATCCCCAATATTCCAGGGAGTTGGAGTTGCGATGTTAATAACGCAGGCTGTACTGGGCATCTACAGTATAATAGGGCTATCCTGGATTTTCGTATACTTCAGAGACTCATTTATAACATCCCGAGATAAATACAAATGGGCCTTGCCTCACGAATTCAGTTTTGAAGGTGAGTAGATACACTAAGGGCTTTCATAGTACATCCTAATATTTTCTCAATGTTTTCCCAGTGTTAACGAGCTGTCTAAAGCCAATGGACAAACGAATCAGGAAACGATATTGAAGGTCTTGAATCGCGGCAGTCAATTTAGTCAATTCGTTTTTTGATGAGTCTGTGCATTTCCGTTGATTTGTGTGACGATAAACAATAACAGTGGTTTCGTTTTCAGATTCGAGCGCGAAAAACGGTAGTTTCAAAATACAGGATACACTCCCGCAGTATTTTTATGGCGAGGTGTTGCAAAAGAACATAGGGTCCAGTAGTGGTTTGGGTACAATCAAGTTCCAAGTAGCTTTTAATCTGGCAGTCGTGTGGATGATAGTGTTTGTATCGCTTAGTAAAGGACTGCGGTCTTACGGCAAGGTAACGTAACATTACGTCACAATGCAGTACATAGAGATGCAAATTATGTTTTTAACACACCTTATTTGTTGTAGGCTGTTTACATCCTGATATTTCTGCCGATTTGCGGGACCTTGGTTTTGTGTACCAAGCTGCTTACACTTATACCTTACGACTCTATGACCAATATATTTACGGAGACCGATTGGGGTGAATTCTTCGTCAATAGTAATGTACGTACAGGAATAGTATTGTTATGAAATTTGAACCTTTTTTTTTCAAGTTACTAATACTTACTGTTTTTTATAGAGTTGGACCGCGGCAACGCAAGAAACCTTCTTAACTTGGGGATTGCTTGGAGCCTGTGTCATGCAGCTGATTTCACATAAAAACGCAAAGAACAAAACAAGCGCAATGCTACAGAAAGAAAGCGCATGTATAGTCATATTCACGTTTGCAGTTCTTCTCCTAGGATCCTTACTGGCGAACACATGCGTTCAGATATTGAGGAATAACGGATACGTTTATATACCTGGAAGTTTCGGTGAGTTTTATTTGTGACTTTTACTAACGACGACTAACTAAGCTCAATGTTACTAAAGTGATTACCAGTATGAAGCAAAATGATGTTTAAAGGTATAGGGAAAATTCGATGATCGAAACTGTGATGTTTATATAAAATTTTGGAAATATCAGTTCTAGTAGTTAGCAACTAGTTAGTGGAAAAAACGTTTATAAGGTTGATGTACTGTTAAAGGCTTATCAGTGATCAGCAGCGTAACTATTCAATTGGAAACAGATGAAAAGTTTATAATGTGGCTGATTTTTTAAATCTTAAATAGAATACCTTATCTACACAGGGAATTTTGAAAGCTATAAACTTTACAGCAGCACAAACTTTTGTGCTGCTGTAAAGTTTAGATTTTAAAAATAAGTTGAAGCATAGATGCAACTGTTGCGAACCTTCAGTGGCAGTGGGCGGGGAACATTGCTCGCAGGACTGATGGCCGGTGGGGCCAGAAAGTCCTGGAGTGGCGTCCGCGAACCGGTAGACGAGCTGTCGGTAGGCCTCCAACAAGATGGAGTGACGACCTTGTAAAGGACGCGGGAATGCGGTGGATGCGAGTGACACAGGACCGGTCTGAGTGGCGCGCCTTGGGGGAGGCCTATGTCCAGCAGTGGACGTCTATCGGCTGAAATGATGATAGATGCAACTGCGAGTGTTCTGTCCTCACAAAGCAATAGGCGGTATCTCAATTGAAATGTTTTGGAAAATCATATTTTTTGACTTTTAGTTGTTTTTGTGAATTGTATTAGAATCGATTTTCTCAAACTAGAAATTTGGCTCTTCAGGGCGGTATCTTATCCTACTTTCATTACAATAATAATATTGTTTTTTTAAACTAATTCACATTTTTTACCATCTAGAGTCCATAAAATCGTCCCAATTCCTCTGGCCTACATCGGAGCCGTTACCTGGCAACACCGTGTCTACCCCAGTGCGATACAGAGGCCACTACGCCAGTTTGGTTGGCATCACTGTCTTCAAAACTGGAGCGACAGCCAAAACGCTCAGCGGCTGGCAACCCTTGCAACTGGCCACTCAAATCGTCCCCGCGACTTTGGCAGTATTGCCAGCGAACATGGTAAGTTGAAAAGAAGTTGATTTCCAGGAAGTTGAAACTTTTTGTTTGATAGTGTGCTATTCCTATTGTACTTTTCTTTAGGAAGTGAATTAGAGGCTAAAAAATAAGCTAATTAAAATTAGTCACAACTTACAACCTTCCGTAACTCCGTTACCTACCTACTGTATTGGAATCAGTAGAATCTGTAAATATTCGTAACTAGCTTCTGCCCGCGACTTTATTCGCGTAGAATTCGCTTAGAGCGTTACAGCGGGAACTATGTTATGGCAATCGGAACCGTAGTTCTCGATTTTAAACCGTACATACACCATACATGGGTGAATAATTTTTTTCATGTCAATAGTTGCCATGGTTATGGTCCCCTGGGCCACTTTTAAAACTGCTATTCTGTGCGTTTAAATATGGTTTAAATACACTAAATGTGGGGTTTCTTTGCCATTTTCAATCCCTTCCCTAATGAATCACTTTCTAAGCGTCTTAGAATTCTATATTGTAACGGGTTTTTTAAGAAATCCCTCTCATTATGTCCCCTGGAATATGGGACAGAATAACAACAAGAAATAGTTCATTGACCCACATACGGTCACTTGACTTTTACTACGGACTTGTTACTAATAACATATTACTTAATATGGATATTTATATTTAACTGAAAGTTAAATTACACTAAGTCTGTCTTAATAATACCTCTATACATATAATAAAGCTAAAGAAGGTCGAAAGTCTGTTCATGGAAGATATTCGGATAAAAGTTGGCTGGGGATACTTATAATCGATAACAGAACATATTCCAACAGGTTTTAGAATGTTTGTCTGTTTGTCTGTTTATTTGACCGCGCATCACGTGAAAACCACTGGACCTATTTTGATGAAATTTGGTATGAAGATAGTTGGAGTCCCGAGAAAGGACATAGGCTACTATTTATCGCGGAAAAACGCATAGTTCCCGCGGGAACGCGATAACCGAATTCCACGCGGACGAAGTCGCGGGCAGAAGCTAGTAGATAGATATTTCAAAAAGTAACACTGAATACGATTGTTTTGTTCTCAACAGACTAATTCGTCTTAATTGATATGTGAATTAGGCGGCTGACGTTGGATGTAACATTGGTAATGTTACTCATTGTGATTATACAACGAATATCATCGTCACTAACTCAGCAAGGATTTTTATCGCATCGTTTACGTCCCACAGGCATATTTTAATACCGCAATTTTCAGTAATATTTCATTAAAATCGTCCATTCAATATTTTCAATCTTTAATAACAAAACGTGTTAATTTTGAAAATATATGTGCAATTTCCGCTTGGATGTGGCAGCGATATTTCGTATATTTCTCAGTTGGTTTTTGCGAAGTAATGTATTACATTGCTATATGCTCTACTGTGACAAAAAAGGCCTCTTTACGCCCCACACGATTGAACGTAAGACACTTTGTTTTAACATATTGCTGACTTTCAGCCAAAGTGCATTCGTCATAGTCATAGCCCGTTACTTTTTGTTCGTAACACATTAAATTCATTTATGCAACACATTATGCATGCATGACTGTTGCATTACTTCGCACACTACAATATTCTAATGTATTTACGAGTATGTATAACAAACTAGACGGTTATGCGTGTCCTGGGAATCGAACGTTTCAGAACTATTTAATCATTCTTTCACGGAAACCACAATGACATTCACCTTGTGACGTAAAAACCGGTTTATACCGGTTTATACCGGTTTATAATTATTGTATCTTTATCATCAAGCAAATTTAACACTTCAGTCTGACCACAAACCGAATAGAGAAATGTGAAATTGCTTTAAAATGCTATTAAATAAAGAAGTATGTTACTTTTGGCGTATTTTCTCTAAGATTGCTATCTATCCGGGCTTGCATTACTGTGAGAAAACGTGAAAACAATGGGATCGAAATCTTTCACGATTGCATAACCGAATAATGCTAAAAAGTTAAACAATAACCTTTTACCTATTATTTTTGTATTGTAAGTTCGTTGTTAAAGTAGCATAAAAGTTTCCTAATGTTAAGTTAATTTGAAACAAGTTCCCGACTGTACTTAGATTTATTTATGAGCATTGACAGCCTTATATTAAAAAAAAAACATAGATATCATATACCTTTGACAATTGTTAATTAACTTGATTGATCCACGCGGTTGAGTGGGTCATTATCATTAAAATACCTACAATGAAGTGTTGAGTAAACATGTATATCTCGCTTTAATAGCTGAAGGCCTCTCAAAACAAACCGAAGTAAGGTAATTTCAGGGACACGCGTGGCGACGCGCGGAGCGTCGGGCGGCGCGTTCAGCGATAAAATTAAACGATGTCAATATGTGACCGCGCTTATGGAGTAACGTTGTCTCGCTCGAATTCACTGCATATTTAATTTACGTTGCTTGACGATTCCGCAAAACGCCCCGCGCGTCGCCCCGCCGATCCCTGAAAGAGGCCTAACTCGCTGTTTCTTTTTTCATCTAAATAGAACTTGATCAATATTTAGATAGAGCCTTTTACAAATCAGTTTTAGGTATTTATTATAGGTTAGGTTTCCTATCAGCATATTCCCGGTCCCGGGGTCTAAGAACTGGTAGATTCAATTGGCTGGCAACGTGGGCTATCGAGCATTTGCTCGAGTGGAAATTGCTAAAATGAGTTTTCCCAGACTGAGTTTTATGAGACAGTAGCTAGATCGATTTCTCGCTCCGTTTAGTCCATTTTTCGTTAGAACCGGGCACATTGCTCGCAGGACTGATGGCCGATGGGGCAAGAAAGTCCTGGAGTGGCGTCCGCGAACCGGTAGACGAGCTGTCGGTAGGCCTCCAACAAGATGGAGTGACGACCTTGTAAAGGTCGCGGGAACGCGGTGGATGCGAGTGGCACAGGACCGGTCTGAGTGGTGCGCCTTGGGGGAGGCCTATGTCCAGCAGTGGACGTCTATCGGCTGAAATGATGAAGCCGTTAACCTCGGAGCCTCTTAACTCAGGTTTAATTGTATGAACTTAACCCGAACTAAGCGGCGTTGGTGCAGTCAGTCTTTATAACTTAAACGTCACACGACCAATAACTTCAATTCCAGCTATCACCAGCCTGGGCCGTGATATTCTACTTCATCCTGATAATGTTCGGGATCGCGCAGCAGCTGGCTATATGGCACTGCGTCATCACTGGAATCATGGCCATCAACGCCGAAGCTCTGAGGGTCTGGGAGACGACCATAACCTTCCTAAGCTGCGTCGTCGGTCTGGGCGTCGGCTTGCTGCTTACTACTGACGTAAGTTATTTTTTTATATTTATTTATGTTATACAGGCGCACTGATTATATGCGGTCACTGTGGCTTATGGACATAATCACTCATACGATTCCAAATGAGATGCCAACCCTGAGCTTTAGATACAATGCCTCTATGCCAGTAATTTCATCGGTTGCCTTAGCCCTTACCGGAACACAACAATGCTCGCACTGCTATTTAGCGGCATGTTAGGGAGTAAAACGGTGGAAGCTATCCGGACGGACTTCCCACCAGGTCCTACCACCCACCAGTATTAGTAGGAAAATTATATATGATACTGAACATTGAAACTGAACATTGAAAAGCCCTCGCTTCACAGCGACATGGCGTAATGCTACCGTTTGCCCATTTGATCAAGTTACTTTTTGGGACGCATGAGATTCATAGAATGAAACATAATAATTATCTTCTGTGAATTTCTTGTCCTTACTAGACTAAGATTGAAATCGTTCTCATATTACTAATGATCATAAGTAAAAGTAAACCACTATTTCTTAGAGAAGTTGGTGTACCGTAATAAGCGTTGTTGCACAAAACATTTATTGTTAAGTGTAACCTTAGGGTTACACTTCGGGTTTAGGGTATTTAGTTACCCTAAACCCTCAAAGTAAGGTTGATTGTTACTAATTACCTTTATGTAGCTGTCGACAAACCATAAATTCTTGATCCACAATCTAATCAGGAATTCATAAAAGTTAAGCATTGTTGTAACTGTACAGTTTACATTATACGTTAACCTTGACTCTTATATGGTATGTAAGTAGGTGCTATTAAATCACAAGTGATAAAATTGCTCAAACGGTTTTGCGATCTGAATTTCGCAATTAAGTGAGTCATTTCGAGCGAGGATGTACCAAATGAGTGTGACTCTTTTTAAGTCACGATTACGCTTGGAATATTCGAAATTAATCTTTATTGACATACTAAATAGAGACTTACGGAACATCAAAATATGTATCTCAATGAATCATTGGAAAGTTCGTTTTACTTTAAAGAGATAAGCTGTAAAGTAACAAAGAAACTTTAAGCAGGTCAAGGTTCTAACTGAATTGTTTAAGCGAGCGGTAAGTTAACTTTGAAGGAATTTACTTTAGCACTAAAACGATTGTTATCTTATGTGTATATATGTTTCTAACAATTATTAAATTTCTTGACGTAAAACTTCCTTTCGCAAAATTTTCGTGTGATGCAGTTTCTAGGTAGTTTTAATTTTTCGTACAACAATCAATGAGGGTCTATTTTTCGTTTGGTCCGTTTTCGTAGCTGCGGTTTCGTAATTGGCTACGAAAGAGGAATTATTTTTCGCTGTTTCGTAATTAGTTATAAAAAAAGAATTCTTTTTCCGTTTCCGTAATAGAGTATTTTTTCTTCGTTCGTAGTTAATTACTAAACACATTCGTTTTTCTGTTTTCGTAATTAATTATTAAACAAGAATTTATTGCTTTACTAGTGAGCCTGACAGACTTCATCCTGCCCGAAAAACCAGCACTTACTTTCGGGGTCAATTTTTAGGATTCCGTAGTCATTAAGGAACCCTTACAGTTTCGCCAATATGTCTGTCCGTCCGCCCTCAGCATATCTCGGAGATGCTTAGTGATAGTGATTTGGTATATGAATATGTCGACTTACTCAGACCGACAAAGTAGTAAAATAAAAATTTGAAAGAAAAATTAGTATCTCCCACCTAAAATTGGGATGTTATACATATATATATATATACTAGCTTCTGCCTGCGACTTCGTCCGCGTGGAATTCTGTTATCGCGTTCCCGCGGGAACTATGCGTTTTCCGGGATGAAAAGTAGCCTATGTCCTTTCCAGGGTCTCCAACTATCTTTATGCCGAATTTCATCTCAATCAGTACAGCGATTGAAGCGTGAATAGATAACAGACAGACAGACTTACTTTCGCATTTATAATATTAATAGCTTCTGCCCGCGACTTCGTCCGCGTGGAATTTGTTAATAGCCTTCCCGCGAGAACTATGCATTTTCTCGGGATAAAAAGTAGCCTATATGTTGACCAGTGTTATAAACTATCCCCATACCAAATTTTGTTTCAATCCGTCCAGTAGTTTTCAAGTTAAATCCGGACATACATACATACAGTATTTTTTTCTAAAAATCGTTATTTTGTGTTCAGTATCGTTCATATAGTCCCTTTGATTTGATAGTTTCTTTTAATTTTCAATTTTCAGCGGCGACTTCTTCTACAGAATTATTATTTATTATATGTATAGATTTTTCCTTTTTTTTCATTTCATTAATCTCTTATGAATAAATAGTTTAGTGCCAAAATTTATTATTTAGGTAATAGCAGACTGGTTTAAAGAATGTTTTAGTGAACTCATCAATCATTTCCTTTTTACACCATTTTTCCCGTTCCCATGGGAATATCGGGAAATCCTTTCATAGTGCTCCCCTACGCTCCCCAAGGAACCTGCATGCCAAATTTCATCTCTCTACGATGTTTCCCGCGACTTCGTACGCGCTTAAACATTAAAATGTAAAAATCCCTTTTTTTCCCGTTCCCGTGGGAATTTTGCAAAATCCTTTCTTAGCGGATGCCTACGTCATAACATCTACCTGCATGCCAAATTTCAGCCCGATCCGTCCAGTGGTTTGGGCTGTGCGTTGATCGATCACTATATCAGTCAGTCAGTCAGTCAGTCACCTTTGAGTTTTATATATTTAGATATATATATATATATATTTTATATATATTCTCGCGTACACCATAATGTAGAGTGCCATTAAATAGGTCTTAAAATATTGTGGGTTGGCCTGCACCGTTTTTCGATATAGGGATCGGTTTGTGAAATATTAGAAAGCTTTAAAGTGCTAATTTTTGTTAAAAACAAGTTTCTCCACCCCCAGCCGGCTAAATAATTGTTTTTGGAGAGCTGCAAAGATCCATGATAGTAGTATATATAACGGAATTAAAATTAGGCTGTACAAGGGGCTCTATTCGACACGTTACGTCAAAGGGAGATTTCCTATCCCTGCGCTCGCGCGGCGGCGTTGAAAATGAACTTTCAATAGTTACATTTAAAGCTCAATAATTTGAGCGCCGTGACGCGTGAGCGCAGGGATATGGAAACTCGCTTTCCCTATGTAACGTTTCGAATAAAGCCCAAATTAACGAGTAATAAATAACTGACCAATTTAAACAAAATTACTCAGTGAAGTAAAAAAAAAAAAAAAAAAGTTGCCTAGCGAGTGAACCCAGCTACATTGCGAGTGGCTCGATACGCACTTGGCCGGTTAATGATTTCTTATCATCCATAGAAGTGGAACCACTCAAATATGCTCACGAAATTTCATCAAAATTGGTTTAGCTGTGTAGGAGGGCAACAAACACTCGTACAAAATCCGTCTGACTGTCTGTTACCTCTTCACGCTTAACCCGCTGGACCAATTTAGATGACATATGATCAACTTTATCTCAACCGGTAGACGGCTACTGCTGTGCATATGTTTCCCTATAAAGATTTATTGAATTCTATATTCCCAAATTTTTAACAATTTTTAACTGCATGGTTAAAAAAATAATAAAAGGATAAAAACCTACTTCAAACTCCGACAGCCTACAAAGTCTTTTTCACTTTATCGGATAATTTATTTCATACATTTTCCGTCCGATACTGATATCGTATAGGATAACGTGAAACCGCTCTAAGATCGTCATCAGCTTTGGGTAGGTGCACTTGACACCGACTTTGTTAGGCTGTTGGAGTTAGAAGTCGATTTTTATCTTTTTATAAAAAAAACATGGGTACAATGGGACCTAAGTCTAACGTAGTCTTTGAAATTGATGCCAAAATCATACACATGCTAAAAAAGTTCGAGGAGTTCTCTCATTTTCTCATGGATCCCATCATCAGAACTGAACCAAATTAAAATGAGATCAAACCCATTCGATTAAAAAAAAACAACATCGAAATCAGTTCACAATTGACGCAATTATCGCGAAACATACTAACAAAAAAAAAGGAAATCCCATCCCAAATTTTAACCAAACTAGTCTGCGAGAAAAATAGCTGTGATATACGGACGGACGGACAGATAGACGGACAGACGGACATGGCAAAATTATAAGGGTTCCGTTTTTTTTGCCATTTGGCTACGGAACCCTAAAAAGTATGTTATGAACACCGAAAAATTTACAAATAATTCCTCTCTCGCAGCAGCCAATCCACTTCGAACATGGAAAAAAAATCTCATATCGGAGTTAATTACGAAAATCGGTTACTAAAACAGCAATCCATATCTAGTTTGATTATTAATTACGAAGCAGAGAAAAATAATTCCTCTTTCGTAGCCAATTCACTACGAACAGTGAAAAAAAATCTTATTTCGTAGTTAATTACGAAACTTGATTATGAAAACAACAAATAAATTCCTGTTTGATAATTAATTACGAAATAGCGAAAAATAATTCCTCTTTCGTAGCCAATTACGAAACCGCAACTACGAAAACGGACCAAACGCTATTTTTCAACCGCCACGAAAAAAATATTCTTCGACTACTTCATACAAAATTTAATTTCTTTCACGAAGCTCTTTTTTTCACGAAAATCTTATCTGACGATTGAAAAAACGCCCCTACTACGGCTACGTTAACTTGAAAACAATGTGTCCGTAATCCTATTGTTGTGAACGTTTTCTGATATGAAACCGTTTTAAAATGTATTTATATACCGTAAGCTGAAGCCGTGGTGGCCTAGTGGTTCGGCCTACCGCCTCTCATGCAGAGGGTCGGGGGTTCGATTCCGGCTCGCACCTCTAAATTTACTTATGTGCGAAATTCAATTTGAATTGACAACTGCGCTTTTCGGTGAAGGAAAACATCGTGAGGAAACCTGCACGCATCTGCGAAGTAATTCAAAGATGTGTGTGAAGTCCCCAATCCGCACTGGGCCCGCGTGGGGACTATAGCCCAAACCCTCTCATGATGAGGGGAGGCCTGTGCCCGGCAGTGGGACGCAAATAGGCTGTAGTAGTAGTAGTAGTATATACTGTAAAAAAAGCAAAGTTTGTCAACATGATGATTCAGATGATGCCGACTTAGCATGCGATAACTGACCTAGGATTGCATGGGTGGGGTTTCCGCACCTTGACGTCACTTTTGCGTCACTTTTGCCAACTCAGCCCTTAAAATAAATACGTATCGTGACATAGTTGCCAACTATTGGAGTCACCACGGACTCTCAACAACTCGGAAAATGGAAACTTGAAAAAATATTCTTTAGAAAATTGACAACACCCATTATTTTTTTTAACATGTAACAAGGGCGTAAGTCAAAAATGACGTAGTAAACCCTTCTGCGCATAGAATAAGTTCTGCGCTTGCAGCGCTCTTTACAAAAACATCGTGAGGAAACCTGTACGCATCTGCGAAGTGATTCAAGGATGTGTGTGAAGTCTCCAATCCGCACTGGGCCCAAACCCTCTCGTGATGAGAGGAGGCCTGTGCCCAGCAGTGGGCCGTAAATAAGCTGTTGTGGTGGTGGCTATTAATACGAACATTTGTTTACTAAGCATCATCAGCTCCCTTACAACGATTTTGTGGTAGCGAACTTTTGCGGTAGAGCCTTGCAATGATATTAAATTATTGCTCGAATCGGGCCGGCTCGTCCGGGGAAGTACCACACTGTCAAGCCCCCCCCCCCCTCCCAAAATCATCTTAAGTGTACTCGTGACCAATCTTTATTTATTCACTCAGCTAGGCCAAGCCCCCCCCAAACGAAAATATTGGGGCCAAGGCCCCCCAAAGTGGTGGCGGTGACCACTTACCAAGTAGTCTGCCTGTTAATCAATCTTTTTACATAAAAAAACCGGGCAAGTGCGTGTCGGGCCACGCGCAAATTATAGGGTTCCGAAGTTAACGATGCCCACAGTACCTTTCTAAGACTTACTAGCATCTAGCTAGCCTGTGGTATGACGTGCCCGCCCGACGCGCCTGCCGCTCGAGAAAAATCATTGGTTTTTTAATCATTTCATAAGTTGGTCGACTATGACTCGTAAGTTTGTACAGCCTACTTAGCTGTGATAGTTTTCCTTTCAACTACGTTATATATGCCATAACCGTGATTTTTTTCAGCCATCTAAATACCACCTAGCTGGCAGGGGGGGGGGGGGGGACACGTGAAAAATAGCACTTTAAAGCTTAATATTTCACAAACGCATCACTTAATCAAAAAATGGTTTTAACAAACCCACAATATTTTTTTAAGACCTATTCAACGATATGCCGCACCATGGGGTACGCAAGAAAAAAAAATTACATCCCCACTTTACGAGTAGGGGAGGTACCCTATAAAAAAATATATTTCAAAATTTTATTGTACCACTTTGTCAGCGTAACTAATATGTATATTCATGCCAAATTACAGCTTTCTAGAACTAAGCATCTCCGAGCAATAGTGCGGACAGACGGACGAACGGACGGACGGACGGACGGACGGACGGACGGACGGACATGGCGAAACTATAAGGGTTCCTAGTGGACTTCGGAACCCTAAAAAACGATCTAACAAAGCGTTCACTTCCCCAGGCGGGCCTGCGCATAGTCCACTTCATCGACTACGTGTGGGTCGGCTGTTGGTGGTCGTGCGCGCTCCAAGTGGCTCTGGCTTGCGGCGTGTTCGTGGTGCGGGGGCGGCCGTACTCGGCCGACGTGGTGGTGGCGGCGTTGTATAATGGAGGCCGGACGGCCGCGCTGGCCGCGCTCCTGGCGTTCACTTGGACCGTGGCTCTGCCGGTGCTGCTCTGTGTAAGTGTCCTGTGTTACATGGATGGGCATCATCGTCATATACATTTTTTATGGAGTTTTATTTTCTTTCTGTGCCTTTTAGGGTTCGGAACCTCACTCGTGTGTCTGTCCGTCCGTCTGTCACACTTGATTTTCTCTGAAATTAACTACTGGACTGATTAAGTTGAAATTTGGCACGTATATGTAAGTCTGTGACCCAAAGACGGAAGTGTAACGAAAATAAATGAAATTTACACATAGACCCTATTTTTGGGGGCTAAATTCGAAAAAATATTAATGAAGTTTTTCAAAATATATCGTGTGACATATCAAATGGAAGTACTTCTTATGAGGATCTCAAATATATATTTTTTAATTCTTTTTCGGTCAATACTTTTCGAGTTATTTAAGAAAATAGGCGAAAAATGACCATTTCCCTTATCTCCGAAACTACTGGACTAAAAATTTTGGAAAAAATACGGAGGATAGTTATTGACCTATAGATTGCAGGAAAATTATTAAGAAGTCCATGGTATTTGAAATCTATCATATAAAAGAGCTTATCCTGTGAAACGGTTTTAAAATTACGTCATTGAAAATAATCAAGGGTCGGAACCCTCTCCAAGCGAGTTTAACTCGCTTCTTGGCCGGTTTTTTCTCATGTATTCTGTGTTCTTTGGTATCGCTGTGTCGTCCGATTGTCAATAAATGTATTCTATTCTATTCATATATCATTGACCTATAATAACATATGGACGAACAGTGCCTAACAGAATATGTCAAAATATATGGAGAAAACTGACATTAAAAAATACGTCCCAATATTCTAATAACGCCTATTTATAATATGTGTCAAGATAAATATTTTATACAAAAGTAAACCTAACACTATATAGGATTTAAGTGTCTACTGAGCGCCAAATGGGTGCCTTTCGGGTACCCGTTTTGACGGGCCGTTTTTCTCCGGCTGATTTGAATTAACCACTGTGCTTTACGGTGAAGGAAAACATCGTGAGGAAACCTGCACGCATCAGCGAAGTAATTCAAAGATGTGTGTGAAGTCCCCAATCCGCACTGGGCCCGCGTGGGGACTATAGCCCAAACCCTCTCGTGATGAGAGGAGGCCTGTGCCCAGCAGTGGGACGTAAATAGGCTGTAGTAGTAGTAGTAGTAGTAGATGTTATGATTATTTCCAGGCTATCAGCGTAATGGACTTCCGAGCGGGGCAGCAGCGACAGTTGTACAGCTGGAGAAAGCCTGCTGGGTATGTAATGTAATCAGTAACCATTTAATTATTTGCAACCATGGTATTACAATGTATCCTGAAAACTGATCATTTATGATTGAAGGAAGGATATAGGCTACTTAATTTTCCGAAATAAAAAAAGATTCCGATGAATTTAGAGCCTCCTCCTTTTTTTTAAAGTCGGTTAAAAACGCACGGTTCCCGCGGGGGCCCTATAACGGGTATAACCGAATGCGAACGATGTCGCAGGTAGAATCTAGTATAATATAAACTAAATAAAAAGTAAAATAAAAAGTATCTGATTTGAGTTTTCATCAAATCAGATACTTTTTATTTAACGTCGTAGCTTTCATATGGAAATGTCATAGTGTAATGTCACGGGAAACCGGTGGAACCAAGTAGCATAGGACCGGTCTGAGTGGCGAGCCTTGGGGGAGGACTATGTCCAGCAGTGGACGTCTTTCGGCTGAAATGATGATGATGATGATAGTGTAATGTGACGTCATAGTTTTGAGGTATCAAATCAACAAGTACTTTTAAAATAAAAAGTAAAAAAGAACTTCAAGCGCAATATTGTAGTGTTTTATTTTTTAAATATTTATCATCATCATTATTTTATTTTCAACCGACGAAAAAAAGGAGGAGAACCTCAATTCGACGCGTATATATATATATGTATGACCACGCATATCTCCGTCAATTGTGAACCGATTTCGATGATTCTTTTTTTAATTGAAAGGTGTACCTCCAACTTGAACCCTTTTAATAATTTGGTTTAGTTCTGATGATGGGATCCATGACAAAACGAGGGAACTCCTCGAAATTTGTTAGCATGTGTATGATTTTGGCATCAATTTCAAAGACTACAGTGACACTTACGTCCCATCGTACACATGTTTGGAAACTATAGCCGAAAATTTTTTTTAAATATAAAATAGAACATACTTCAAACTCTGACAGCCTGTGAAGTCGGTGTCAAGTGAACCGCCCCAAAGTTATGACTTTCTTATAGTGAACTTGACACCAACTTCACAGGCTATCGGAGTTTGAAGTCGGTTCTATTATTATTATTATTATTATTTTAATCTTGTCAAGTAACGGAATTACAATGTACATGTGTTTTTCCAGTTATTGGCCGGTGTGGGCGAGACAGACGGCGGTAGCGATGCAGCAGACGGTTCTATTAGCGGTGCCGGTAGCGGCTTTCATTCAGACGTGGCGATATATGAGCAAAGGACCGCCCGACATATTAGACGTAAGTTTTTTTTGAAATATCATTGGTATAGGCAAACGAGCGCACAGCCCACCTGATGGTAAGGTGGTGGTCGGTGTCAATGGGCCGCAGTGACCGGCCCATGGACACCGAAAACCTATGATCCCCCATTAAGAAACCATAAGATGTCGAATGCGTTGCCTACCCTGAGGCCCAAGATGGAAAGCCTCTGTGCCAGAAATTTCACCGGCTGCCTTAACCCCCTACCGGAACACAACAGTGCGAGCACTGCTATTTCGCGGCAGGTTAGCGGGGAAAGACGGTGGTGGACCACCCCGGACGGCCCTAGTACCAGGCCCTACCACTACCAAAATTGCTGATGCTGGGATTTTCCTTCTCCGCTACTATTTGGGACTTTTTAAAAGGGTGTCATTAAATATCTCCGAGACAGGCAACATATTGATGATGTCTCCAAGTGTAACTAACACCAGATGGTGACTTTACAATCCGTCTGCCATTTTGTTAGTATGACAACATGAAAAAATAGGCGGTGTATTGTATCGCTAACCTCAGAATTAGCGCTAATTTGAACTGTATGATAACAAAAAAGATCGAGGGTTGATTCAAGCACAGTTGACGGACTCATGGTCGTTAAATATGGCAGCCGAGCTGTTATTCCATTCAGAAACGTAATTTTATCCCATAGTAAAATATTTAATATCTGAATCAACTCACCCTGAATAAGTTTCTTCAGTTTTCATCTACAACTACTAGGTATATTGACGTATTTTTTAATACATTTGGCATATTTCATGCGGCTAGGAATTTGCAAATAGCGAATGCATGGAGGAATTGGTAAGAAATGCGTTTTATTAACTATCAGTGCCTAATTCATGTGATAGACATATGTGAGCATATAAAGGTGATCATAAATCTGAACGTGCACTGTAACGTCTTGACAATAAGATCGTGTTCAGATATTTATGATCACCTTGTTCGCACCTATATATTATAATTATATCCCTCGGCCGCCACGGCGATTGCCGGATTCATCTAGAAGGCTCAACTTTCTACTTACTCGGTAAAACGCTACTAGAGTTTGTTGCGGCGCTTCTTCTCAAGCAATGGGCCTTGGAAGCGCTGGTAAATTCATCTCTGTTAAATTCATTTAAAACTGACGTGTAATAGTGCCCAGATTTCAGCCTATTTGCTGAATAAATATTTTGATGTTGACTTGGCGGCCTCTGCCATAATGTACCTTTCCCGGCCTCGACAGTAACGTACTATTTCAATCCGCAGCGCATACAAAACCTCTACCGGCCCCGTCTAGGCGCCTCACATGAGGCTGCGGCTCCAGCGGCGCGCAGTCCCGCGCCGGCGCCCGACCCGCCGCCTAAATACACGCCGCCGCCGTCCTACTCCACCGCCACCGGCGCCCGGCTGCTGCACTCCATACGACGCAGCTTCAGGGCTCTGCGCAGGTCAGTACACAGTCTGTGACCACGAGGCTGTGGCCCCAGTGCTAATACCCGCCGCCTAAATACACGCCGCCGCCGTCCTACTCCACCGCCACCGGCGCCCGGCTGCTGCACTCCATACGACGCAGCTTCAGGGCTCTGCGCAGGTCAGTACACAGTCTGTGACCACGAGGCTGTGGCCCCAGTGCTAATACCCGCCGCCTAAATACACGCCGCCGCCGTCCTACTCCACCGCCACCGGCGCCCGGCTGCTGCACTCCATACGACGCAGCTTCAGGGCTCTGCGCAGGTCAGTACACAGTCTGTGACCACGAGGCTGTGGCCCCAGTGCTAATACCCGCCGCCTAAATACACGCCGCCGCCGTCCTACTCCACCGCCACCGGCGCCCGGCTGCTGCACTCCATACGACGCAGCTTCAGGGCTCTGCGCAGGTCAGTACACAGTCTGTGACCACGAGGCTGTGGCCCCAGTGCTAATACCCGCCGCCTAAATACACGCCGCCGCCGTCCTACTCCACCGCCACCGGCGCCCGGCTGCTGCACTCCATACGACGCAGCTTCAGGGCTCTGCGCAGGTCAGTACACAGTCTGTGACCACGAGGCTGTGGCCCCAGTGCTAATACCCGCCGCCTAAATACACGCCGCCGCCGTCCTACTCCACCGCCACCGGCGCCCGGCTGCTGCACTCCATACGACGCAGCTTCAGGGCTCTGCGCAGGTCAGTACACAGTCTGTGACCACGAGGCTGTGGCCCCAGTGCTAATACCCGCCGCCTAAATACACGCCGCCGCCGTCCTACTCCACCGCCACCGGCGCCCGGCTGCTGCACTCCATACGACGCAGCTTCAGGGCTCTGCGCAGGTCAGTACACAGTCTGTGACCACGAGGCTGTGGCCCCAGTGCTAATACCCGCCGCCTAAATACACGCCGCCGCCGTCCTACTCCACCGCCACCGGCGCCCGGCTGCTGCACTCCATACGACGCAGCTTCAGGGCTCTGCGCAGGTCAGTACACAGTCTGTGACCACGAGGCTGTGGCCCCAGTGCTAATACCCGCCGCCTAAATACACGCCGCCGCCGTCCTACTCCACCGCCACCGGCGCCCGGCTGCTGCACTCCATACGACGCAGCTTCAGGGCTCTGCGCAGGTCAGTACACAGTCTGTGACCACGAGGCTGTGGCCCCAGTGCTAATACCCGCCGCCTAAATACACGCCGCCGCCGTCCTACTCCACCGCCACCGGCGCCCGGCTGCTGCACTCCATACGACGCAGCTTCAGGGCTCTGCGCAGGTCAGTACGCAGTCTGTGACCACGAGGCTGTGGCCCCAGTGCTAATACCCGCCGCCTAAATACACGCCGCCGCCGTCCTACTCCACCGCCACCGGCGCCCGGCTGCTGCACTCCATACGACGCAGCTTCAGGGCTCTGCGCAGGTCAGTACGCAGTCTGTGACCACGAGGCTGTGGCCCCAGTGCTAATACCCGCCGCCTAAATACACGCCGCCGCCGTCCTACTCCACCGCCACCGGCGCCCGGCTGCTGCACTCCATACGACGCAGCTTCAGGGCTCTGCGCAGGTCAGTACGCAGTCTGTGACCACGAGGCTGTGGCCCCAGTGCTAATACCCGCCGCCTAAATACACGCCGCCGCCGTCCTACTCCACCGCCACCGGCGCCCGGCTGCTGCACTCCATACGACGCAGCTTCAGGGCTCTGCGCAGGTCAGTACGCAGTCTGTGACCAAGAGGCTGTGGCCCTAGTGTATACACGCAGCTTTTAAAATGCTGTGGCGGATTACGACATGATCATTGGACTTTTCCCGATGTATTGAAGTAAAAAGTCAAATAGTCACATAAAACAAACGAAACGAATAAATGGAATTCTAGGTCGCTTGATGTCTGTGAAAGGATACGATAGTTTTAATATTGATCACAATTTTAATATTGAATTAATTTAAAGTTTCGTTTTGGTTTTCCCTTCAGTCCAGTCGAGTTCCCTAATAGGTACACACTTTTGCACCTTACTCTGTTATAATAAGTTCCAAAATTATACACATACTAGCTTTTCCCCGCAACTTCGTATGCGCAGAAATATTAAAATGAAAAATCCCGTTTTTTTCCCGTTCCCGTGGGAATTTCGCAAAATCCTTTCTTAGCGTATGCCCACGTCATAACATCTCCCTGCATGCCAAATTTCAGCCCGATCCGTCCAGTGGTTTGGGCTGTGCGTTGATAGATCACTATGTCAGTCAGTCAGTCAAGTCACCTTTGAGTTTTATATATTTAGATTAATGAGAGCGACTGTAACCCAATAAAAACATAACATTTTTAATTTCCAGAATAACCACACCCCGCGATGACGCCCCGCCCGACGATTCACCCCAATTACCCATAACACTGAGCGAAAGCGTGGACCGCGAACGCAACACCGAATCGCACCCGCCCGAGTACATCGGCTCTTTCACTCCGACCATCACGATCAACAACGAAGACCGCAACCGACCGAGGTCGTCCACCTCTAGAAACTCCCTCTCGCTCACGCGCGACTATCTCCGTCGCTCGTTCGTGAGAAAAAGCGATTCGGCCAAAAGCATACGCTCAAGCTTGCGTCGAAGCTTCAAGTACGGCGGAGCTCTGACCACCAGTCATGAGCAACTTGTTAGAGACGCGGAGCCTATTTCGAACACTGTCGCTATGTCGGCGATGCTCGAAACGGGGAATACCTCGCCTTTGTGATATTATACCGATCGACAGACCGAGTACGTAAATAGCGCGTCCATTACATTTTCAGATGTAGTCTTTAGTACAAACATCAGCCAGACATAAACATGAGATGTGATGAGAAAGCATTCTCATTAATTCATATACATACGTGCGCCTGTGGGGCAAGTGCGCCTATATATTATTTTTTTTACCCATTTCCTTGTGGACAGGGCAAACTGCTTGTTACAGTAAGATTGTGTTGTGTTTGTTGCATGTATCGCGCACCCGCGGGAACTATGCGCTTTCCAGGGTAAAAAGTAGCCTATGTTCTTTCCCGGGACTCCCAACTATCTCCATACCAAAATTCATCCAAATCGGTCCAGCGGTTGAAGCGTGAAGAGGTAACAGACAGACAGTATTATGGTAGGTGCACTTGCCCCGACTGACCTTATGTCGACTATAATTACAATATCGAGTCGTGCCACATATTTCCGAGTCCGTTTTTCCGTCATATCTTATTTCCACTGATCAAGTTAGTTCTGGTTAGGTGTTTCCCACTCAATCTGTCCCTCTACCTTTAGGTTATTTTATTATAAAACGGAAACCACCTTAAGGCCCAATGTGTAAACACAAGTTCGGTTTAGTGGTACAAGCTTCAAGGAACGATGTAATTATTGATGGAACGTCACACAAAAAATACTATCCCATTCGAATACGGATGCTTGACGGGTGGCTTGACCCAGTGTTCAATTCGTGTTGTGTTCAAGTGATTTTTCGAATCTTAGTTAAGACCGTTGAAATTTTGTGAGATCTGAAGTTTTGTTGGACTTTTTTTTAATGGAATATTTGAATCTAACAGGACAGTATTAGTAAGAATCCAACAGTGTCAATAATATAGGCGCACGGTAGTGCGCCAGGCCAAGTACCGGCATGACGCGCGCAGTGTGTATATTGCACGATACGTTTCAGCGTGTTTTCCCCCTATTATTTTTTACTTCGCGAAATAACGATTTTCAGTGTTCTTGGTAGCTCCACTAATTCTTTGTTTTTAAACTTTTTACGAGTATTTAGTTCATAATTAATTTTTAATAGCACAATTACCTTTAGTTCGACCCATAAGTATTCTGAGCCATGTTATGTATGTAGCTAGAGATTCACAATGAAATATACTTAATTAGATTAAGCATGTATACTTAATGAACTTGATAATAAATTCAGAGCTTAGTAATGATGTTTAAAGACTTGAAATTGTTAAGAAAAAAAATCACACGAAAGTTAGTTATTTTAGCGTAGTTTTTATACTAGCAATGTGTTCTCGTTAGGTTAAGTTGTTGAGTGCATGTTTTCGTATTTGATAAGATTTTAATCGACGTTTTGGATGATGTGGTTTTAAGGGAATGCCTCGAATACATTATATTACAATCATTTACTGCCTTAAAAAGTTGTCATCTTAGTGAAACCAAGACGTCAAGGCATTGAATGCTGTAGTGACGATTACTGGGAATACATGGTTATTGTAGCCGTAGACACGTCACATAATAACGAAGTTATTGTTAATTGTTACGTAACTGTTTAACGTTAGACAAACACCAAATAGACTTCATAACATTATCTTTATTTTAACCCTTATTCTTTACTTTTCATTTGAATGTTACGTTTCGACGGCTGGTTAAAAGTACAATGAATCTGGCAACGTTTAGTGAGTTTCGTTCAATTAGATAAGAATTAAGTGATAGCTTTGCGGTAGTTCCTTTTTTTGCATTTAACAGTGCTATTAAATTAATATAATACTGTGTTCTTCAAAAATATTCTTAGTTCTAGTCAATAATATGCTTCCACTATTTACTTTTTTTTCCGCAATCAACATCACATGAAAAATGAAATTTGTATTAGCACCTTTTCTGTCTACATTCCTTCGCTGCGATATGTATTTACAAAATAAGTTAAGTAGAATATTAAGAACAATAATAAAAAAAGTTTTACATCACACTTTTTCTTTCAATCATTCATCAGTTCATCACGTTTAGGGTCTATCATGGCTAAGTAATATCTATCCATGCAGACGACGTAATTTAACGCGCAAACACCGTGAGTTTCTTATCAGTATCACGTCTCGCTTCCTATCTACGCGCTTGAACAGGACAGCGATATGTGACGTGCATTGTGTGGGCGTATAAAATACACTTTTTGTTTGGCAAACGAGGCCACATGAAGGTAAGTGGCCACTGTGACCCGTCGACATAAAGAATCATAATTCATAAGATTTCGATTCTGTTGCCAACCCGAGTACAAAGATTGTAAGATTCGTAAGTACAAGTCGCCCAAGTAGATTTATTTGTTACTAGAAGAATGTTACCTGCTGAAGCCGTGGTGGCCTAGTGGTTTGACCTACCGCCTCTCATGCAGAGGGTCGCGGGTTCAAATCCGGCTCGCACCTCTGAATTTATTTATGTGCGAAATTCAATTTGAATTTACCACTGAGCTTTTCGGTGAAGGAAAACATCGTGAGGAAACCTGCACGCATCTGCGAAGTAATTCAAGGATGTGTGTGAAGTCCCCAATCCGCACTGGGCCCGCGTGGGGACTATAGCCCAACCCTCTCGTGATGAGAGGAAGCCTGTGCCCAGCAGTGGGCCGTAAATAGGATGTAGTAGCTGTTAAGAGTAATAAATAACAATTGTAAATGTATGATGTCGATAAAATGCCCAGGTGCTCGGCTCTTCGTTACAAGGTTCATTCAGAAAATCCCATGGCCATGGCACATGGCGGACACGGCCTATAAAAGCACGATTTCGAACACAATTCGAATGAAGTGTCAATGTTTGCGTGCGAGGGCGTCTGTACATTTGTAAATGTGTGTGTACGAGTACGCGGGCCAACGATTCACTCACCATCTCCGGATGAAACAAATGACGGTAAGGCGAGTTGGGCACGGGCTAGATTCTGTGGGCATTGTGAACGTAGTACTATTAAATATTCTGTGGCCATGGGTAGAATTCCTCCAATATTTGTTTTGGGATTATTTTTGAAGTAGCTTCTGCCCGCGCAGAATTCGGTTATCGCGTTGTTGAACTATGCGTGTTTCCGCGATAGAAAGTAGCCTTATGTCCTTCTCCGGATCTCCTAACCAAATTTCATCAAAATGGGTCCAGCGGTTTAATTTATTAGTGAAGAGGTAACAGACAGAGTTACTTTATGTTATATGATGGATACTACAAGGTATTCTAGCATTAGATAACATAAAAATGGAGAAGGAATGAAAATACTTTATTATTTAAATAACAAGATCACACATCAATTCATTTCAGTCATAAATTCAATACACAAAATAACATTAACCGCAAAACAATTGTACAAAGTCCATAAAACTAGGAAGCAGAGGTAATGAAATGTTCCATAAAGGTGTACAATTTTTGCCAGGAATAGTAAAGCATAGAGTAAGGAAAAAGAACATAGAGTAGTTAAGTAGAAGTAAAGGAAGGATTGAAGATAAAGATAACATTACTTTACTACATTTTATGACCTCGACTTCTCTATTTTTGTCAAAAACTAAGTTCTTATAAAGCTTCATCAGGTAAATGTCTTAATGAAATGTATTATAAAAATACTGCCGGAGGCGTTGTCAGGTAGAGATGAGATTTTCATCACAAATTCACAGATACGCAATGTACGCAATACTCAAAGGTACTAGAAAGAGCAAGAGTTATTAAGAAGCAGTTTTAAAAGAAAGAATATCTCGAGTACAACCATGATTGATTGGTTTCTTATCCTAAATTGTAACGATCACAATTTTCAGTCAAATTTTGTTTACAATGCTCTGCTGAGTGGACAAGTTAAAACCTATTATGAAAACATAATTAATGGCTTAGTATAAAAAATATTAATAATAATATGTGGATTCTTAATTGTCGATCCTTAACTCATTTGAGAGCATTTTTAGCAGTTTTTCGAGCTAAAATAGTTTATCCGTTGTTTCAATAGAGCTGACATGAATAAATAAAATAATCATGTAGTCAAGTTACTTCGTAGTATCGAGGAAATATATACATCTACGAGTACGGATTCAAGCAATTTATTTGTGACAGCTCTTATGATACAATGTTGCCCTTATTTCAAATGTGCTTTTTTTTCAAATAAACAATATTGTTGTTTTTAAACTTCCGCGTTTACTACACATTATAGACACTATAACGGGTCGTCACGCGATAAACACTCGAAATAGGCCATTATTTACCTTTTTTTGCTTGTCCCGACGTTTCGACCATATTGCATCGGCCGTGGTCGCGGGTAGACTGTCTCAGCGAACACGCCTTCGGTGGAGGTAGAACGTAAACACTGAAAACTACCCTCAACAACTTTTATTAATTGTTAAGGGCCCGACACTACACTCACTGTGTCCACAGCTTTGTCCAATAATAAATCACGTGGCTTGTATTTATTAATCACTGGATGGATTCCATGCTACTATCCGAGGTTGGTACGTGAAGCCATTGAAATCAAAAAATGTAGGATTTTTTATATTATAATGATTAATAAATACAAGCCACAAGATTTATTATTTAAGTAGTGTGTCGGGCCCTTAACAATTAATAAAAGTTGTTGAGGGTAGTTTTCAGTGTTTATGTTGTTCTACCTCCACCGAAGACGAGTTCGCTGAGACAGTCTACCCCCGACCACGGCCGATGCGATTTGGTCGAAACGTCGGGACAAGCGAAAAAGGTAAATAATAGCCTTTTTCGAGTGTTTTTCGCGTGACGACTCGTCATATAGTGTGAATAATATTGTTGTTACAACAAATAGAGTTCTTGCCAGTGCAGAGCAAACATTAATTTTTAATTACCTAATTAAAGAATTGAGGTTCAGTAGCGATTTGGCTGCCTTCGATTCGGTCGGTTCCTTCTTTTTGGACGGATCGAGCATAAAGCATTTCCAAAGGCTGAAAAAATAAAATTAAATCGGCGCTTAATTACTTCCTGTTAAAGAGACAATCACTGTGAAGATTTAATTTAAATGGCTTTCGCTTGATATTTTTTTGCGGTACAGTCGGTTACAAAACGATGTATCCACTTTTCCTTCCTTATTCCTTTGTAACAAGGTGACTTTTAAACGTCAACACGACAGCAAGACGCCTAGCAAATCATGGGGTACGATATGTTTAACAGTGACTTTCGGCTCAAACGTGTGAAAATGAGTTCTAAAATAAACCTGCAAGAGGCCTGTTTAAGCAGTGTCACGCAAATAGAGGTAGGGTACCGGTTTATTTCTGCTCACCGTTGGCACCATTCTTCTTCTCTTTAAATAATGGCTTCTGTCTATGTGCAAGACAATTTCGCTAGTGTCAAGTAATTGACCTACAGGCCGAACTGTGTACGGTAATAATGTTAAATGTACGGTATAAAAGATAAATCAAGTAAAAAAACGTATTGTATTGAATGAGGACATGGCACCATTGTTTTACGAGTTGTTGGCTGTCAGTTTCAAACTTGTCATTCCACACGATAGTGTCAATGTCACTGACATTTGACGTTTCGGAGACATCAGTGTCGCCAATTTAGCGTGTAACATGGCACATAATGTGCTTAATTGGCAACATGCACCTCGTAGGACCTCAAGCGCCTCTAGTGGCGAATTCACTCGCGGTGACTCTCATTAAAGGCGCGTAGATTTAGCGGCTCTGCGCCAACGGCTTTCCTGCGCACCTTCTATGTTGTGTCGTGCTATATTGTGACGATATTTCCGCTGATGATAATGTGTGTAACTCACCGTAAAGTCTCATCGGCACTGGCGGACAGGACCGTGGTCCCGTCAGGCGAGAGCGCCATGTGTAGCACCCGCGCCATGTGCCCCGTGAGTTCGGCGACGCGAGACACGAGCGGGTACTTTCAGATAATGTGTGTAACTCACCGTAAAGTCTCATCGGCACTGGCGGACAGGACCGTGGTCCCGTCAGGCGAGAGCGCCAAGTGTAGCACCCGCGTCATGTGCCCCGTGAGTTCGGCGACGCGAGACACGAGCGGGTACTTTCAGATAATGTGTGTAACTCACCGTAAAGTCTCATCGGCACTGGCGGACAGGACCGTGGTCCCGTCAGGCGAGAGCGCCAAGTGTAGCACCCGCGTCATGTGCCCCGTGAGTTCGGCGACGCGAGACACGAGCGGGTACTTTCAGATAATGTGTGTAACTCACCGTAAAGTCTCATCGGCACTGGCGGACAGGACCGTGGTCCCATCAGGCGAGAGCGCCAAGTGTAGCACCCGCGCCATGTGCCCCGTGAGTTCGGCGATGCGAGATATGAGCGGGTACTTCCAGATAATGTATGTAACTCACCGTAAAGTCTCATCGGCACTGGCGGACAGGACCGTGGTCCCGTCAGGCGAGAGCGCCAAGTGTAGCACCCGCGCCATGTGCCCCGTGAGTTCGGCGATGCGAGATATGAGCGGGTACTTCCAGATAATGTATGTAACTCACCGTAAAGTCTCATCGGCACTGGCGGACAGGACCGTGGTCCCGTCAGGCGAGAGCGCCAAGTGTAGCACCCGCGCCATGTGCCCCGTGAGTTCGGCGATGCGAGATATGAGCGGGTACTTCCAGATAATGTATGTAACTCACCGTAAAGTCTCATCGGCACTGGCGGACAGGACCGTGGTCCCGTCAGGCGAGAGCGCCAAGTGTAGCACCCGCGCCATGTGCCCCGTGAGTTCGGCGATGCGAGATATGAGCGGGTACTTCCAGATAATGTATGTAACTCACCGTAAAGTCTCATCGGCACTGGCGGACAGGACCGTGGTCCCGTCAGGCGAGAGCGCCAAGTGTAGCACCCGCGCCATGTGCCCCGTGAGTTCGGCGATGCGAGATATGAGCGGGTACTTCCAGATAATGTATGTAACTCACCGTAAAGTCTCATCGGCACTGGCGGACAGGACCGTGGTCCCATCAGGCGAGAGCGCCAAGTGTAGCACCCGCGCCATGTGCCCCGTGAGTTCGGCGATGCGAGATATGAGCGGGTACTTCCAGATAATGTATGTAACTCACCGTAAAGTCTCATCGGCGCTGGCGGACAGGACCGTGGTCCCGTCAGGCGAGAGCGCCAAGTGTAGCACCCGCGCCATGTGCCCCGTGAGTTCGGCGATGCGAGATATGAGCGGGTACTTCCAGATAATGTATGTAACTCACCGTAAAGTCTCATCGGCGCTGGCGGACAGGACCGTGGTCCCGTCAGGCGAGAGCGCCAAGTGTAGCACCCGCGCCATGTGCCCCGTGAGTTCGGCGATGCGAGATATGAGCGGGTACTTCCAGATAATGTATGTAACTCACCGTAAAGTCTCATCGGCGCTGGCGGACAGGACCGTGGTCCCGTCAGGCGAGAGCGCCAAGTGTAGCACCCGCGCCATGTGCCCCGTGAGTTCGGCGATGCGAGATATGAGCGGGTACTTCCAGATAATGTATGTAACTCACCGTAAAGTCTCATCGGCGCTGGCGGACAGGACCGTGGTCCCGTCAGGCGAGAGCGCCAAGTGTAGCACCCGCGCCATGTGCCCCGTGAGTTCGGCGATGCGAGATATGAGCGGGTACTTCCAGATAATGTATGTAACTCACCGTAAAGTCTCATCGGCACTGGCGGACAGGACCGTGGTCCCGTCAGGCGAGAGCGCCAAGTGTAGCACCCGCGCCATGTGCCCCGTGAGTTCGGCGATGCGAGATATGAGCGGGTACTTCCAGATAATGTATGTAACTCACCGTAAAGTCTCATCGGCACTGGCGGACAGGACCGTGGTCCCGTCAGGCGAGAGCGCCAAGTGTAGCACCCGCGCCATGTGCCCCGTGAGTTCGGCGATGCGAGATATGAGCGGGTACTTCCAGATAATGTATGTAACTCACCGTAAAGTCTCATCGGCGCTGGCGGACAGGACCGTGGTCCCGTCAGGCGAGAGCGCCAAGTGTAGCACCCGCGCCATGTGCCCCGTGAGTTCGGCGATGCGAGATATGAGCGGGTACTTCCAGATAATGTATGTAACTCACCGTAAAGTCTCATCGGCGCTGGCGGACAGGACCGTGGTCCCGTCAGGCGAGAGCGCCAAGTGTAGCACCCGCGCCATGTGCCCCGTGAGTTCGGCGATGCGAGATATGAGCGGGTACTTCCAGATAATGTATGTAACTCACCGTAAAGTCTCATCGGCGCTGGCGGACAGGACCGTGGTCCCGTCAGGCGAGAGCGCCAAGTGTAGCACCCGCGCCATGTGCCCCGTGAGTTCGGCGATGCGAGATATGAGCGGGTACTTCCAGATAATGTATGTAACTCACCGTAAAGTCTCATCGGCGCTGGCGGACAGGACCGTGGTCCCGTCAGGCGAGAGCGCCAAGTGTAGCACCCGCGCCATGTGCCCCGTGAGTTCGGCGATGCGAGATATGAGCGGGTACTTCCAGATAATGTATGTAACTCACCGTAAAGTCTCATCGGCACTGGCGGACAGGACCGTGGTCCCGTCAGGCGAGAGCGCCAAGTGTAGCACCCGCGCCATGTGCCCCGTGAGTTCGGCGATGCGAGATATGAGCGGGTACTTCCAGATAATGTATGTAACTCACCGTAAAGTCTCATCGGCACTGGCGGACAGGACCGTGGTCCCGTCAGGCGAGAGCGCCAAGTGTAGCACCCGCGCCATGTGCCCCGTGAGTTCGGCGATGCGAGACATGAGCGGGTACTTCCAGATAATGTGTGTAACTCACCGTAAAGTCTCATCGGCACTGGCGGACAGGACCGTGGTCCCGTCAGGCGAGAGCGCCAAGTGTAGCACCCGCGCCATGTGCCCCGTGAGTTCGGCGATGCGAGACATGAGCGGGTACTTCCAGATAATGTGTGTAACTCACCGTAAAGTCTCATCGGCGCTGGCGGACAGGACCGTGGTCCCGTCAGGCGAGAGCGCCAAGTGTAGCACCCGCGCCATGTGCCCCGTGAGTTCGGCGATGCGAGACATGAGCGGGTACTTCCAGATAATGTGTGTAACTCACCGTAAAGTCTCATCGGCGCTGGCGGACAGGACCGTGGTCCCGTCAGGCGAGAGCGCCAAGTGTAGCACCCGCGCCATGTGCCCCGTGAGTTCGGCGATGCGAGACATGAGCGGGTACTTCCAGATAATGTGTGTAACTCACCGTAAAGTCTCATCGGCGCTGGCGGACAGGACCGTGGTCCCGTCAGGCGAGAGCGCCAAGTGTAGCACCCGCGCCATGTGCCCCGTGAGTTCGGCGACGCGAGACATGAGCGGGTACTTCCAGATAATGTGTGTAACTCACCGTAAAGTCTCATCGGCGCTGGCGGACAGGACCGTGGTCCCGTCAGGCGAGAGCGCCAAGTGTAGCACCCGCGCCATGTGCCCCGTGAGTTCGGCGACGCGAGACATGAGCGGGTACTTCCAGATAATGTGTGTAACTCACCGTAAAGTCTCATCGGCGCTGGCGGACAGGACCGTGGTCCCGTCAGGCGAGAGCGCCAAGTGTAGCACCCGCGCCATGTGCCCCGTGAGTTCGGCGACGCGAGACATGAGCGGGTACTTCCAGAGCACAAGTTGGTTCTGAGCGTAGCCGTGACCAGAGATCAGTTCCTTGTAGTGAGTGCTCCAGAGGATTGAGCACACCTGTGGACGAAAATCAGTATAATTAAGGCGACGAATCGGAAATAAAGGTGAAAAGGTTTAATGAGGAAGGTTTTAGTGTTTGTTGCTACCCGTGCGAAGCCGGAGAAGGTTGCTATTATTATTATTTATTTAAGAAAAATTACATATTTTTACACTTTAAATGTTTCGCCAAACTGCAATGCAGTTTGACTATTAAAGACTAAATCGCTAAAGCTTGCATTGTGGCAGGCACGAGCATAGAGCGTTGAGACAAAGGAGCGCAATCTTTATACTTCTAAGTCTCCACCGAATCTAGGTAGAGATCTTCTACTATCTAAAGTCCCGCGCCTTCACATTTCAAAACGCTTCAATGTATTTAAAAAGCACCACCAACACTCTAAACATATGTGTGCGAGCTGAGACAGCCATAAACTATGTGTTGAGTGTTGGTGGTGCTTTTTAAATAATAATGAAAAAATTGAAGGGTTTTAAAATGTGAAGGCGCGGGACTTTAGATAGTTGAAGATCTCTAATTTGATGGTGCTGCGGTCACAACTGTAAAGTGTCAAAGCATCTAATCGCCTAGTCTGCAGTTTCAGATGGCATTGCTGACGCGTCTGGGGACGAAAACAGTGGTGTGGCTTTTGTTAGGAAAGTGTGTTGCGCATATAATCCGCTGGACACTTTGTCAACTGTTCCACCATATAAGATTGCGCTCCTCTAGCCTCCATAGACACGAGAATAGTACACGGCAGTTGGTTGGTGTCTAAGTGAGTAGTGACCTGCGACTTGGTGTCGACGGTGTTGAGGTTGGCGCCGGTGCTGACGCTCCAGATGCGGATGGTGCGGTCGGCCGTGCCCCCGCCCGAGGCCAGCACGCCGCTGGACCACGGACACCACGCTAGACCCTTCACTGCTGCCAGATGCTGACTGGAAAAGTTAAATTATCCAATATATAAGTGAGAACAGCCGTGGTGGGCTAGTGGTTCGACCTACCGCCTCTCATGCCGAGGGTTCGATTCCGGCTCGCACCTCTAAGTTTACTTACGTGCGAAATTCAATTTGAATTTACCATGAGGTTTTCGGTGAAACCTGCACGCATCTGCGAGTAATTCAAAGATGTGTGTGAAGTCCCCAATCCGCACTGGGCCCGCGTGGGGACTATAGCCTAAACCCTCTTATGATGAGCGGAGGCCTGTGCCCAGCAGTGGGACGCAAATAGGCTGTAGTAGTAAGTGAGAATGACTCGTCTAGGGCACAGAATATAATTTTTTAAAGCTACGAGAATCTGAATAAGCAAATATTATATTTGAATTGTTATTTCACATTCGATACTCACTTGAACGAGTACAAATGCTGGGTCTGCGAATACTTCTGCCCCTGCGCGATGGGCCAGATGTTGAGAAGGTTGTCGTTGCCTCCCGACGCGAGGTAGCGTCCGTCGGGTGACCATTTAAGTCCGCAAATCTGAGAAATACAAGATTCAAGCTCAGTTCTATTGAGCGCCAATGTCAAAAGCCTATTTATAGGTAATAGGTATCTTATTGCAATGAGGCTAAAGTACAAATTAAGTAATTGGTACTTAAAGTTAATTAATAGTCTCCAATTAAAATCCATTGATGGGATGGAGTGTCTCAGAAGAAGCTGTGTTCATTGCGCGTCATCTCGTCCAAACCAGCCCACTCGACCCTACCATTGAATACCGTCGTTTTTAAGATATTCAAGCTCTCTTGGTTAAACCTTCCTAGCCTTTTTAAACACTATCATCCTGTATGGCCCATTTGGAATGATCAGTATGGGCAAGTCTGAGTCTGAAACTATAAGACATACGAAGATCTGTTCTTAGGAACAATGACATCGATTTTAGTGACAAGAAAACCTGCATTCATAGATTTAAAAAAATATGGTTGTCTGTAAAGTCGGTTTACGGACGATAATTACGTGACAACGTCAGGTTTAGGCCGATCGTGCCTCTCTCTCGCTTGCGCACTGGGCTCAGGCGGAACGTTACTATTGCGTCATGTTTCTTAGTGCGCGCAGCCGGCGTTCATCGATTTAGATGACATCACCGTGACACTGTGAGCGCCCACCTCCTGCGAGTGTGCGTCGATGGTGCACACGGCGTGGTCCCGCTGGCGCACGTCGTGGTGCACGATGCTGCCGTCGATGTAGAAGACATCACCGTGACACTGTGAGCGCCCACCTCCTGCGAGTGTGCGTCGATGGTGCACACGGCGTGGTCCCGCTGGCGCACGTCGTGGTGCACGATGCTGCCGTCGATGTAGAAGACATCACCGTGACACTGTGAGCGCCCACCTCCTGCGAGTGTGCGTCGATGGTGCACACGGCGTGGTCCCGCTGGCGCACGTCGTGGTGCACGATGCTGCCGTCGATGTAGAAGACATCACCGTGACACTGTGAGCGCCCACCTCCTGCGAGTGTGCGTCGATGGTGCACACGGCGTGGTCCCGCTGGCGCACGTCGTGGTGCACGATGCTGCCGTCGCGCGCGCCGCTCGACACCACGTACATGTTCCACGAGAGCGAGCCCACGCGGCCCGTGTGCCCGTCCATTATCTGCGGGACAACGCTAAAGTTACAACATTTTTGACGACAGGTTTGGCACAGTTGATAGTGGCCCTGCCCACTGTTTCGACTGTCGCGGGTTCGAATCCCGCTCGGGGCAAACTTTGTGTGATGTGCTCAAATGTTTGTATTCGAGTCATGGTTATTTAGTATTTATATATGTATGTATTTCTCTATATAAGTATTTATATCGTTGTCTAACACCCATAGTACAAGCTTTTCTTAGTTTGGAGCTAGGTCAATTTCTGTGAAATGTTCCAAGATATTTATTTTATTTATTTTTGTCATCATACATAGGTTTGGCTCAGTTGGTAGTGGTCGCTGGTTCGAACCCCGCTAGCGGCAAACTTTGTGTGATGAGCACAAATGGTTGTACCCGAGTCATGGATGCCTTATATTTTGTATGGTTGTCTATCACCTATAGTAGAAGCTTTGCATACTTTGGAGCTAGTTCAATTTGTGTGAAATGTCCAAGTTATTTTAGTATTTAGAAAGTATTTGTTTCCCTTATGTGACAGACTGAGTTATTTTCACATTTCAAATATTAGTATGGATTACAACTTACTCTTAATCTCTTCTTTTTCTCACAATCCCACAACTCCACTGTGGCTGAAGAAGTTCCAACAGCGAGGTGCGAACCACCACCTTGGACCCACTGAACCGAGCAGACGGTCTCCGATGCTTCAAGGGTCACCAGCTCATCGATATGCCCAGTGCCTGCATTCCACAGGTATACAGAGCTGCCCAACGCAACTGCGAGGAGGTTAGATGCACTCCAATCCAGGAGATTTAGATCTGTAATACAAGTGAATTATCAATGAGAAAAATGTAGATATAAATAAAACAATCCTCAGTTTGTAATAAGTCTTCTTACAGTAATCATCTAAGATTTGAGGGGCATCCAGAATCCTGTCGGGTGCTTGAGGGATGTATCTTGTTGTGTTCTTAACCGAAGATGGCACCTTTGCCTGCAATTGAGAAGATATATGGCTGCAGCATTAGCAAAGATTTATATTTGAAGAACTTGATAGACACTTAGGCCCGGTTCCTATATCCACGAAACGCCTCGTTTTGCCTACGGATGGTTGATTTTTACCCGACTGCGCACCGCAAAGGAGGGTTATGTGTTTACCTGTCTATGTATGTATGTATGTATGTATGTTTGTATGTATGTATGTTTGTTCCTTTGTGGCACACTAGAGATCAAACGCGTGGGTCGATTTTAATGAATCATACGTCAATCGATTCGTCTGAATTGCGCGAGTGTCACTGAAGATATGAAATTTATCAAAATTCAAAATGGCGGCTACCAGACGCCATATTGTACAAAATAAAAAAATAAAAGTCAACCAACTATGGCATGTGAGGTATCGTTGAATAGGTATTTAAAAATCATTATTAGGTTTCTTTGACCATTTTTCAGACAAAAGAACCGTTTATGATTTATAACGATTCAAAGTTCCTTTACTAACCACGTAAAGTAGGTACTTACCTACCTATCCACCCAGTAGTACATCCGTTCGAATTAGCAACACAGGAAATAATCTAGACCAACGAGTCTTCAAGCAGGTCACGACGACTATAAAATACTTAATAATAATGTTTTTCATAAATCTCAAACTTCAATCAAGTACGTACGCATGTGCAATGTAGTGTACCAGTAGCGTCATCTATCCGTTGACTTGAAGACTTTTAGTTTCGTTATTACATTTAAAGTGTCAATAGTGTGTGTGATACAGTGAAATATAACCTAATTGATTATAGGTACCAATTAGGTACACTAGTCAGTACTCAGCGCTCGTAAATAAATAAAATAGCTACCTAATACTCTTATGTAGTACCAGTAGCGCCATCTATCGGTTGACTTGAAGAATTTTAATAGGTTCAGGCTTATGTAGCGTTTTGAGCCGGGTTAGGTCTCTAGAGGGATTAATAATCAGTAATTTAGATCATCGCAAGCTACTTAATAATCCCCACGATAGCAACTCTCTCCATGAAATGACAAGATTGCGGAATTTACGGTCTTTTAATCCCTAACTAAAAATAATAAAATAAAAAAGTTAATTAAAAAAACCAAAAAACCCGACTGCGTAAAAACTAAAAAGAAAAAAACAAGACTACTTAGTTCAGTAGTAGCTAGGATTATGTTAAGTAATTGATTGCTATTGAGGAATCTAAAGATGCCTACAGTCGGGACCCATTTAAAATCTAGGTTAAAATGTTACAAATAATGGGTCCCGATAGTAGGCATCTTTAGATTCCTCAATAGCAATCAATTACTTAACATAATCCTAGCTACTACTGAACTAAGTAGTCTTGTTTTTTTCTTTTTAGTTTTTACGCAGTCGGGTTTTTTGGTTTTTTTAATTAACTTTTTGACATTTGTTCCATAGAGAATCTGTCAAATTTTAACCATCCGTAGGCAAAACGAGGCGTTACGTGGATATAGGAACCGGCCCTTAGTCTATGTGTAAGCCAAAAAGGTTTTTATATCTCAACATACATATCAATACATTATAACTATTACTATAACTCTTCTTGATGACAAGGAGTACAATTAACTAATTTAAATTTCCTTCCCATCAGGGCGGGAGCCTGGTGATCTGTCATACAGAGAATCCTAGTACAGACACCAGGCTCTCACACTGGTTAATATATCACTACCATAGTATTTAGTGTAAATGTACTTTATGATAAACCATTGTGAGAGTAAAAATAAAGACATTTTGTATTTGGTATTAGAGAGGCCTATGTCGCTAAGACAAGTTGAAGTTGTCGATGGATTTTAGTATTAGTTTTAATAAGTCTTAAAACTTCAATAATAAAGGCTATTCTTATTTTTGTTTATTTCATTTATTTGTATTGTATAATTCACAGCCGAAACCATTGGTTGTAGCAAGTTGAAATTTGGAATATAGGTTTCTTGGGGAGTGTAGGGGGGATTTTACATTTTAATGTTTATGCACACTCTCGGGCAACAGTTATTAAGTGCATTGTGTTGGATTGTTAATTTGACTGAATTACTAATACCGTCTAAGGAATCTCTTCAACTGCTTAGCAGCTACTGGTACTGAAAGTGAAACCATAATTTTTGTGTGTAAGTTTTACCTACCACCTACACACAAAAATTATGATTTCAAGACTATACAAACCTGCGAGTAGACAACTCTTAGCCTGTTCTGGTAGCCCTCTGGTGCCGCTGGAGCCTTGCAAGTGTACTGTAGTAGCCGTCCCGGCTCCATGTCATTGAGGGCTCGCCCAATAGCTTCTCCCGCTACTTTCTGAGCAATCACCTCCTCTCCTTTCTCTTCTTCTCGGTTCATCTGATAAGTTCAACAAAAAGTATATAGGAACGTTCTAGAAGACTGCAATAGGTCTGCAGAAGGACTTAATACTAGTCCAAAAATCTCTTAATCTTTTGTATGCCGTAGAACAAAAATAAGGTGATCTGAGCCTATTCGATAGTACTATGAAAAAGCACAAAAAAATCTAAATTCCGGGATAAGTCATATGAAAGGTTAAGAACAATCTGTCAGTAGTGAACATTCTTAAAACAAAAATAAGTTGGCCATAGGTACTGAGTTAAGAAGACATCCATTGTTTGTTTTTCCACATGTCTCAAAGGCTGCTTACCATGTAATGGCACAAGTCATAGTTTGAGTTATTCCTTGAAGGTATGAATCTGTCTGCTTTGTTCGGCGTTTTAGCGGCTTTGTTAGGCGTAGGAGTCGTGGATCGTCCTGTAAAATGGTTAAATAATGCTGAAAGGTCTGAAGAAGTTTCAATTTTATACGACGAAAAAGTTTGGATAATTCATTACCTGGCGATTTGTTCTTCGACGGAGTTTTCTTTCCTTTCTTAGGTTCATTTCGAGTAGGGGTTTTATTTGATACTATGCTGTTAAAACTTTGATTCGCTGAAACTGACAACTTCTGCATGGACGAACTGATGTTTATGTTAGAAGCGTTTTTGAACGACGAGCTTAACGAAGGATTTATGTTCTCATTATTACTCTTTTTAGCCCATCGCTGAGGAGGGCCTCTTGTTATCGGACCGTCCATTGTAGTTGCTAAACTATTCAATTCATTGAGGTAGTTGAATTGAGCCATCACTTTCTTCGGTCCAAAGATATATGGTACACGGTACACCACGTATACGCTAACTGCAAGTATCACGTTTTAAACACACCAAGGCACTACTCAGTTAAACCACATTCAAGACATTGATGATTCAAAGCTACGTAAAAAAATAGTTGGTTCAGATGAGAATCACATAAGTGTAGTGTACTAGAAATTAACGAAATCAGAGTTCCGTTATAATTTAAAATCGAACAACCAATAGCAGGCTAGACAATGACATCTGCCTGCCAATTATTGCCAGCCAAGAAAATTACAGAGCTATTTTAGTAATACATAAAAGCGCTTACGAATAAATTGCGATTATATTTCCATAAGTCGATCGATCAAATCGACTCAAGTCGAAGATATTTCTAAGATATTTATTTTATACTTTGTTATAGTGCTGAGGCTAAAGAGCACCTAAGGAGCATTGTATTTCGCACTAGGCGATTTTTAATGCAATTTGATTTTTACCAGCGATTATTTTAAATAAACAACGAATAAGGCTGCGTTTCCACCAACCAGAGATATGCCAGGATGCGATGTGATCAAAGGTTGCGAGAGATGCTTAGGGATGTGTTTATCATGAACTAATAGAAACACTTCATTTACCTATTCTCGCTCAACTCTGGTGGAAACAGCTCATTGGAGCGAGGTTTTTGTAAATACAGTGAGCGAAGAATGTGTTGCACTTGCGAGGGATGTGTTGCGACGCGGCGTCTGGCTGGCGGAAGCGAGCGTAGTCACTGGACAGTGCCCGCTTATTTGAAAAGAACACGCTACTCATCATCGCACCGTTCAGCTACCTCGCACATCTTTGGTGGAAACATTCACACACGCATTCGTTAAACAGCCTCGCATCGCTCAGCTATCTCGCACATCTATGGTGTATACGCAGCCTAAGAAAAGGAAAGACAAAAGCATTCCTTATTAGTGTATCAATTTTTTCCTAATCCTATTTACCTTTTATATGAATAGGTATTCGATTTCTATCGTATTGACATGAAATTTATTGAAAATGTAATTTTCAATAAATTTCGATCGTAGAAACAGATTTTTGAACTTTTTTTAAAAATATAAAACCATTTCTCCAGTGTGATGAAGGTGAAAATACAAACACAGATTTAACAAAAATTTATTTATTTCCAAATGTAAAATTTTGTATGAAAATAATGTGCCATCAGCCTAATAAACGTCTAAAAATATAAAATTTCAATTATTGCGATATTCGATTCAAGCAGCCAATGCCGTAGAATTTCCGCAAACGCATATCTTGTCTTAACACAAATAGTCCAAAATTAAACCAATGCATTCGAGATGTGCGCGTCATTACAAAATTGTATAATAAAGATTTCGTTTAAAAGGTAAAATAAATGTTGCTATCGTAAAATGCACTATTTTAAATATTTTGATGACAATATATTGGAAGAAACTGAAATAAAATTAGGAACAGATATAAAAATGCATAATTGAGCATCATAATTATTATTTATCATTATTCATAATAATTATTATTTGCTTACAGTGTCGATACAGAGACATTACAATATTTAAGATATTATAGCACCATTACGTAAAAATATCGAATATTAAAATTACAATATGTACACTTTAATTAGAGATCCGAAGTGGATTATTATTATAATTTGAGTTTACTATAAATCAACCAGTAAAACGGAACTACATATAAAATTCACTTTCAGATTTTTACCTCATTATAAATTTAGATAATTTGCAGTGACTGATAATTTTACTTCAGGTAAAACCTTTCATCTTTTTTCCTACGACTTTAGTTTACTTGACTAAACATACAGGATACTTTTTATAACGGACGATTTATACAGTGCTATGTCAGTATCAAAAAATGCTCATCCAAAGAAGACAGAATTTGACTGAAAAAAAAAAACATGTATTTTTAGTTGTTTTTTTTTTGCGAAAAGACAAAACTAATGCATCCCAAGTTTCTATCTCCTCGGGTTTCTTCATACTGCCCCAGTTAAAATATCTTTCCAATCAAAGTACTCTCGTATTTTAACGCAATTATTAACAACATAATCTTTAAAGGAATCGCCGCATTTTACTCATCAGATCAGTATGAGATTTCGCATAAGATATCCCAAGATATTTATATTTATTTATTTATGTTCATACGATAGGAAGGACGTTGTAGGGACGTCACTTCACACGAGTTAAAAGATCTTAACCAAGAACGAATAATTAACCTATTGATTACCTATTTGTTTTGAATAAAAAAAAAGTAAATATTAAGTAATGCATTGATCCATTATTTGATCTGATTTTAAACAGTTTACCGTCTTTAATATATTAACCATAATTACGTATTACAGCGTCAAGACTTCCAGCTTAAACTAACAAAAAAGAGAGAGAGAGAGAGTGGCAGACTATTTCGTATATTTGATATTGAAGACAACTGGTGGTGATATAATGATATTGAACACATGATAATCTCAATAACGCCGATCACCTCAGTACTTGAAAATTGTACGGCGTAAATGATAAAAAGATAATCGACAAGTTAAATTGGGGAGGCTTAACAATTTAGATTTAAATTTCTTGAATACTCCACATTCATATCTCAAAAATAATCCAAAAACTGCTCTCTTAGTCGAAAGAACAGTTTTATAATTAAACCTCAAAACCTTTATTCTACATATACAAATCGACTACAAAAGCGTCTATTTGAGTTTTTTGTGACTATTTTCGGCAAAATTGAAATGTTTGCCAAATTCAAAATAACTCTTGACGTTACATAGTAATGAAAATGTTTCTAATCATAATTTGTGCCTATAATTTTGTGTTAACTCCTACAAATTATTTAGGATAGGAGTGATCAACGTTAAAAGCTTACTATCTATGCTATTGACAAGTTATAACATAACAACCTCATCCTTAACTAAACTTGTGCGCTATCACTTTTCTAAAATACCACATAAAGTATGTCTTTAAAATTGTTCTAAATAATACGTATTATAGTGAGCATTGTTCGTTGCAAATTTCGATACCTCTCCATAAGTCTTATTTGCTTTATAGATATTAGATACGGATTTAAAAAATAGCACAAGTGTTTTCAGACGCGTCATGTGTGTGGGACATCGAGAGCATGTATAGAGATCAAAGGAAGTTGAATTTAATATCATTATAAGCGGTAATCAGCTGCACGTTTCATATATCACTAACACACAGCTTATTATAAAAAAAAATGCAGAAAAAGTCAGATGCTGACCTTATTACTAGACGAACTCGACAGCTAATCTGCTAGCAGATCAGATTCAGCAAAAATATTCGATTAAAGCGAATGAATAACGATCAAACGCATTTGAAATACAAAATATCAATAGATCGTAGTTTTAAAGAAAAAAAATGCCCTCCACTGTCACCGGTCACACCGAAATTGGGTTACAGTATAAAATGTATATAAGAAAATCAAAAAAATGCAACCGACTGGCAGTATCACCACTTAAACTTAATAAAGATCATAAGCGATATTATAGCTAGTAAAATGTTACAGTAAAAATCCATTAAGTATACAGCCAGTAAAATCATAAAAAGTGATACATGTATTTTAGTATAGACATGTACACATATTTGTATAAGTCAGGACTCTGTTATTCTTGAATACATGTGATTTTACCGGTTTACCTTACTTATAGGAATGGTCGCTAACAATGAGCCGTCCACTTTTCATTTCTCGACACCTACTTTCTAATTTTCATTTTCAAACAGTTGGCTAATCAATTTCCATCTCCTTCAAAAAATTATGACAAATGTTAAATTTTACTAAAAGAAAAACTATTAATACAAGCAAATAGCAAAAACAATTTTCTAATTTTATAAAACTCCGTTAAATCATTTTTTATGAAATATCGATAAGTAGGTAGAAATGGCTCTAGTAACAATCAGTCATTTTTAGCGTTTCTAAAATTTAGTCTAACGAAGTTTTATGAGAAAGCAAGTTTACGCTATAATGCAAGTTCCATTGTAAAATACGCCTTAAATTTCAGAGAAAACTATTAATAATTAAAGTACAATTGACTATTCCAATTTGCTCTTCATTTCCAAGTCTTAACCAATTTTAAAATTCATTCGACGTAAGATCATCTTTGTTACAAGTGGCCATTGAAAATATATGTAAAGTTATCACATCGTTTCCATTCAGGCAACTTTTCGATATCCATGCCCACTTGCCCAGAAAGTAAGCACAGTTGGCTTTCAATAGCTTCATATAGCCATTTTACATTGAGCGCATTCGCGAAGGCTGTGTAGTGGTAGCCATATAAATGCGCGTTGTCTTTGTTACGTTTTCGTCAGCATTTTCATGATGTGCACATGTCCAGGATTGTCGACGGTGACGAAGCAGGAAAATTTGTCGTTGTAACAGACTTTCTTCGCGTTCATCCCTGACAACTTGATGCATGCCAGTATTTCTTCTCTTTTGGAGCCCTTCTTGCACCTGGAATAGAGAAGGAATCCAATGTTACTAATGTTATAAATGCATCGAACGAATATATTGCTCATGCAGAGGGTCGGGGGTCCGATTCTGGCGCGCACCTCTAGTTTACTTATGTGCGAAATTCAATTTGAATTTACCACCGAGCTTTTTGGTGATGGAAAACATCGTGAGGAAACCTGCACGCATCTGCGAAGTAATTCAAAGATGTGGAAGTCCCCAAAAACCGAGTGATTTCGGAAGCCGTGATGGCCTAGTGGTTAGACCTCCACATCGCATGCAGAGGGTCGGTTTTCGAATCCGGCTTGCATCTCTGAATTTACTTATGGCACTGGGCCCGCGTGGGTACTATAGCCACAGGGCGGACACGGCCTATAAAACGGCACGATTTTGAACACAATTCGAATGAAGTGTCAATGTTTGCGTGCGAGGACGTCTGTACACTTGTAAATGTGTGTGTACCAGTACGCGGGCCAGTGATCCACTCTCCATCTCCGGATGAAACAAATGACGGTAACGGCGAGTTGGGCGCGAGCTGCGCGCCGGCTAGATTCGGGCGAGTGATTCCGTGGCCATTATGTATGTAGTACTTTTAAATATTCTGTGCTATAGCCCAAACACTCTCGTGACGACAGGAGGCCTGTGCGTCCAGTGGGACGTAAATAAATAATAAATAAAATTTGTTTATTGAAAAAGACACTAAATTTACAAAATAAAACAGTATCTGGCGGTCCCACACTAGGCAATGCCTGTCACGTGGCGACCTGATTCGGTATACATTATAAATTAAAATTAATGTCTTTTATGTCTAAAGAAGAGGACAGAGTGCGCTTACTTTATTTTACGCTAATTAAATACGAATATGATTACGTAACTTGGTGGTGGGAATTATATCTACATACGTTTTGCTTTTCCACAGCTCCCTCCAGCAGTCAACAGCGGCGGGCGCGCCGTCTCTAAAGAAGTAGTTAGCAGTGGGCCCGAGCGATAGATTGTCGATGGCCGTGGCGACGTCGCCCCGAGGCTGCACAGGGCTGACCAATGGCGATATGGCGTTCAATCTGTCTGGGCTGGAAAAAAAAAATCTAAATAAATAAAGGAATCAAAACACCTCGTTTTGGCTACCAGAGAATCTGTAAAATACCATGATACAATAATATACTTCGCCAGGTGAGACAGCTCACGTCATTCTTTAGCTGTTAGGCGGTACGAAGTTCGCCGGATCAGCTAGCTTTACGCAAGATATAATTTAAGTTTTGGACACTGCGCTTCACCAGTTCCTGCTAATAACAAGTACAACTTTACATTCGAATTTTTTAAGCCTTACTTATTTAAGCTTGTGTACAGTTGACCGTTTTCATTGTCAAACAAAGACAAAGTTTTTTTTTATGAATCACTAGAGAAATTCGATCAACTTACCTCCATGGTCTAAGAAAACAAGGTCTGCCGATCCGGGTGGCGTGTCACCCGTACGTCAAAGTCGAGTTGCCACTTTATTGCAATAAAACAAAAATGAAGGAAATATTTTCCGCCGTTATAATGCAAAATAAATTATTTGCGCATTACAATTGAGATTTACTTGTTTAAGCACACAAAATGGGGCAAGTTAAAAACAAATAAACGTAATAATTTAACGAAACACTCACAGGATACATGGGGGTCGGGGATTATTTTAATACACCACTTGCAATACACAGCAGTGCGAATGACGTTCGGGTGACACTCACACTACTACACAATACCGGACTGTCATACCCGGCGAAGTATATTATTGTATCATGCTTACCTCCACACGCTCTTGTTCTGCTTAGACTTTATCATAAAGGAGACGTCCCACCAGACGATTTCGGCGGCCATAGTGACCAGTACCAGCGGCGGTTGACTTTCCTCGGGGTTGCCATTGTTGGTTGGCGAGAGAACGGCCGGCGAGACAGCGGTACTACGGAACAGACGATCCGGAACGGGCGAGAACGCACACCATTGGACTTTGGCGTTGTGGTATTGGAGGAGGCGGATTTGACGTTTTGCGTACACGTTCCATAGCTGAAATTAAGAGATATAAATCGCTAATTAGTAAATCAAGAATTTGGCATTCAAGAATGATGTGTTTTAGGATCTCAGAGTGACAAAAGTCTATTGTATCGACCACAGCTCCAAGGGTATTTAAATGTCAAAATTAAAATCAAATTAAAAATTAAATTAAATTCATTTCAAAATACAATCATTAATTCAGCACTTTTACAAGTCAGAAATGAAGTTACCGGCGCTTCCGTTTATCTGCATTAGGATGCAGATACTTAAGTTAGGATTATTGAATTATAAATGCAAAGTCAACTCATCGTTCACTGCTCAACGTAGGTAATTTATAGAAGTTGGCTCGATCAATATGCAATGTTCCACGGATACAGAGCAGAACATAGAGAACCAATCACTTAGAAAAAGTGCTGTTCCCGAGGCATAAAAAAAATCCCGGTCAAAAGAGAGTAAGCAGGGTTGCACCAAGAAAGTTAACGTCCGTTAAATATGGCGTGAGCTGATTCATCCAGATACGTCATTTTCTCCTTAGTGAAAATCTCGATGGCCATATTGACTGCTAACTTTTTGAGCAACTCAGGCTAACTCTTTTACTCTTTGATGTAAAAAAAAGGATAGCTATATGAGTAGCGTGGCAGCATCGCTACAAAGTCGCCGTGGGCGACGGCCCTAAGACCGATTGTTATCTATTATTCCTAAGCTTAATTCCTAAGTTAAATCAAAAGCAGTCAACCAGCTTTTCAATACTTCTATAACGACATGTATATCTATAGCATCATTTGGTACTCAAATTCTAGGTCTACGCGGGACGAAGTCGCGGGCAACGGCTTGTAAGAAATAAAACTTACCACAACGTTCCCAGAGTCGAGTCCCATAGCCAGCACATATCCGTCGGCCGTGAGGTCGCAGCACGTGATCTTGTTGTTCAGTCTGTATTCTTGGATCGTATGGAGGGTTATTTGCTCGCCATCTTTTAGCTCGAACGTCTGTGAAAACGAAAAAAGGCTTTAAGACTTAAGAGGGTTTATCCCGAAAAGTGGCAACGTTGCATATAGCTGTCAAATGTTTCGCTGTTTTTATTAATTTCTCAAAGACGTTATCATTCTATGGTTGAATGACGCGTCTCATTTTATATTTATTGGTTGGGCAATCAAATGATAAGATTACATTATAATGCATGGAAAATGCGATGGAAAGTTTTCAAAAGATAGTACTTCCATAAACCTAAAAAATTCGTCTTCCTATGATAATTGTTGCAATCCATACTTAATGTTTTATTCAACCATAGAGCGATAATTTATGTTTTCATTCAGTAGTATTCAGAAATTAATGAAAACAGCGATATATTTGACAGCTATTTGCGACGTTGCCAACTTTCGGAGTAAACCCTCTTAAGGCGGAAAGGAAGTCGCATTTGTTAATCAAGGGTATTTTCATTGATCGGTGAAGTCAGTTCTCGAACAAATCTACGAACTCTTTACTTCTATGTCGATATATTTTTGTGGTCACACAAAACTACATGAAAGGATTGCAGAAAGTCGTCCACTTAGAGTAAGTACTATTTTTATTTTATTTTCTTTTCTTTATTAGGAAATCAAACAGAAATAAATGTACAAGAAACATATGAATCTTAATGGCTAGAAAATAAACATTCACTTATTTCCTAAACAGCTTCCACTGAAACATATATGAAAAATAACTACACATCAACCTAAAAGTTTACAAGAGAAAAAGAAAGCAGAAAGTGTTACTAGTCAAATAGACTTACTATGTGAAAGTCTATGTTATAGATTCACACCCCGGGCATATTCGAGAGCATATTCTGGTCCCACAGTTTCACTGTGGCACTACCTGCTAGAACGTCGTCTACATAGACTCACCTGAAACTTCTTATTGTAGCCGTCGCATATAACCAGCACGTTCTTGTGAAACGCGGCACAGTTGACGTGCACATCGGGCTGTCTTCCATTCAACACGCCGGTCATATTCTAGAGTAAACTCTGGTCCCACAGTTTCACTGTGGCACTACATGCTAGAACGTCGTCTACATAGACTCACCTGAAACTTCTTATTGTAGCCGTCGCATATAACCAGCACGTTCTTGTGAAACGCGGCACAGTTGACGTGCACATCGGGCTGTCTTCCATTCAACACCCCGGTCATATTCTAGAGTAAACTCTGGTCCCACAGTTTCACTGTGGCACTACATGCTAGAACGTCGTCTACATAGACTCACCTGAAACTTCTTATTGTAGCCGTCGCATATAACCAGCACGTTCTTGTGAAACGCGGCACAGTTGACGTGCACATCGGGCTGTCTTCCATTCAACACCCCGGGCATATTCGACAGCATATTCTGGTCCCACAGTTTTACTGTGGCGTTATATTCGACAGTGAGAAGTCCCCGGTCTTGAAGCCAGAAGCAATTGACTAGAGTGCCTTCGCTGAGGCAGCCCCGGTTGTCGGTCGTGGGGAATAACCGCCGCGAGTTGAGGCTGCTCTCGCTGCTAGAATCGGAGAGTCGGTCGCTCTGTCCGTTCGTGTGCTTTACACCTAGGATATAAGAATATATTGAAGCATATGGAGTGACGAGACAATTATTTTTGAGTAGCAAGCAGTATACATGGTGGGTCAGATCCTATAGCAAATAATTAACCCACAGTATCGGCTATCGATTCTAAGTATATTGTAGAGGTCTTTAATTTTTTTCGAGTTGGTAAAAAAAAACATTGTATATGGGATAGGGTTGTGCTAGCGACGCCTGAATCCCATACAATTTTTTTTTTTTACCAACTCTAAAAAAATTAAAAACCTATACAATATATTTAGAATCGATAGCCGATATTGTGGGTTAATTATTTGCTATAGGATCTGACCCACCATGTATATTTTTGTAGTGTTGGTATGAGTATCGTCTGTTTCTTGATAAAATCTGTGATTCTGGAAAGGAATACTGTTTTGTGGATACTTTTTGAGTCAGAATTTAACTCACATAGGTTTCATTTGTGTTGAGGCTCTGAATCTGATCGTCGCCAGTGGATCTCAGTTGTGTGATATTAATCCGTCGTGCATTATTTATTATCTACTAGCTTTTGCCCGCGACTTCGCCCGCGTGGAATTCGGTTATCGCGTTCCCGCGGGAACTATGTGTTTTTCCGGGATAAAAAGTAGCATATGTCCTTTCCCGGGTCCCCAACTATTTCCATACCAAATTTCATCCAAATCGGTCCAATGGTTGAAGCGTGAAGAGGTAACAGACAGACAGACCGAGTTACTTTCACATTTATAATATTAGTATGCATAATATGGATTCATGTGTAGTGACTGCATGTATTTTTTTTCAATAAGGGTCTCCCCAATCCTTTCGACGCGGAATCGGCGAATGCCGACACAAAAAAGCTCTATATCCACGCAATAAGAGCTAAACATTCATGATTCGGCTCGGCTCCGTCGATGGCTGCCGACGGGTCAGCGTCCTTTTCGCTCTTATTGCATCGACATAAAGCTTTTTTGTATCGGTATTCGCCGATTCCACGTCGATATGTTTGGGGAGACCCTAACGGGTTCCGGGTTCCGGATCGATTACAAAATATAAATGGTGTGATGGAAAAATCACTGTAACATCTGTGCACGGTGGAGTATACAAATATGTATCCATTTTTGAAAGAATACGCAAAAACAGGTAGGATACTTTATTTGTACTCCACGGAATGATTTGAGATAATTAATGAACGGATATTTCCGAATTTCTGGCGTGTTAGAAGGTCGCATAATATCACCTCGGCACAAGCTTTCATGCTTTATTTATTTTTTCTTATTCATCTCATCAACACCAACAACACACGTCATGTAAAATTAATCTCTTCTTATTTCTGTACGTAAGTTCTAATAGTCATAACAGTTTCCAACTTTGGATGTTGTAACTGAAAGCCACGTCTTTAAATTAATTTATATATTCAATATAATACCTACATAAAAACAACATTATAAAAAAATATCAATCGCTTAGTTTTTTTTTACCTTTTTTATAAAAAAAATTTTTGGTAATCACTACTCAAGTTAAGCGAGCTCAAATTTGATGCCGAGGCGATGTCTGTGAAACCCTTCAGGATGAACATAAAGTTAAACAAATCTACATGACAACCGATTTAACCTTCTTGATATGTTGCAAAAAACGCAGGACAGATTCACAGAGTACCACTTTTTTCATGACCTCCGAGAGTGAATGCGCATTTCATCATCATCATCATCATCATTTCAGCCGTCCACTGCTGGACATAGGCCTCCCCCAAGGCGCGCCACTCAGACCGGTCCTGTGCCACTCGCATCCACCGCGTTCCCGCGACCTTTACAAGGTCGTCACTCCATCTTGTTGGAGGCCTACCGACAGCTCGTCTACCGGTTCGCGGACGCCACTCCAGGACTTTCTGGCCCCATCGGCCATCAGTCCTGCGCATTTGCAACATATTAAACGGTACCATCAGTTATTGAGTTAAGATTGTATACAATTTTTCGCTTCTTGCAGCATTCTCATTAGCATCTGATTCGGTCGGATTAAAGAGTATATTGAATCTATCACTGACGGCGATAGAGAAAATACCGGCCAAGAGCGAGTCGGACTCGCTTTTGTGAAGGGTTCCGTAGCTACAGAAATCATTTCAAAATTATTCCATATCCGAAAAACTACGTGACCGATTTTGTTCAAACCAATTTTCGTTCAAATCAAGTTTTTTTTTCAATTCTATATACTATCTTTTTTTACAAGTTTAGTTCCAAATTATTTATTTATAAAGGAACTTTCATATTATTTTCCACGACCTATCCATCCCCACACGGCTATGTTCTCTGAAATTTACAGACGGACATGACGAAATTATAAGGATTCCGTTTTTTGCCATTTTGCTACGGAACCCTAAAAACCCTTAATCTATGGATATTCGCTTCTCAAACTTTAAAACGTTTTTATAATTTTTCATCGACGAAATTTAAAGGCGGAAGGCCTTCATAGGCAAGCCATCCAAAGCGTGATGGTCACACTTCACTCACGGTTCCAAAGTCGTACTATTGCCCTATAGCAGTGAGACAACAGTATTTTAAGTACACTGCGCAGATGTCTGGCCCCACTCCTAAATACAGTTGTGCCTAAGGATTAACACAAACAAACAAACATTTTTAGTATTGCCAATGATTTTATGTGGTTAAGTACTCGTAATGTTGCCATTTCACAAATACTGTTAAGACAATTCCGAGATTGTTAATTCAATTTAAAATCTACCAAACACATAATAAAACTTTACCATGCAGCAAAGAATTTGAGAAATGTTACTGGTTGCCTCATGGCACTATGTAATTTTAATACATAACACAATAAAATCATGAACCAATTTAAACAGAAGTTATTAATTAAAAAAACATCTTAATAAGACTTTTGATGATGATGAATACAGGCACAGCAGATTTATTCTCATCTCAATGAACGAACAAGCAGACAAACGGAGTTGACCACACAAAAAGACAGACGGATATCAAAGCTAGAACTATGGAGGGTTGAAGTAAAGGAGCGCAATCTTTATATGTAGTTTAATCTTTATAAGGTGGACACTAAATGGGTAGGTTGGGGGCGCTGCGGTCGCCGCTCCAGTCAAGCCACAAAGGCGGATAGTCTGCAGTAGCGCTTTCAGATGGCGAAATCGGTTGTGAGGAGAGTGTGTTTTGTTTTGTTGCTTATCAAATCCGCTGGACACGTTTTCAATTTTCTTATACCAATGGTATAGGCAAACGAGCGCACAACCCACCTGATGGTAAGTGGAGAAACCATAAGATCTCGAATGCGTTGCCTATCCTGAGGCCTAAAATGGAATGCCTCTGCTACCAGAAATTTCACCGACTGTTTCGCCATATAAGATTGCGCTCCTTAGCAAGACACATTCCACACTCCATAACTACATACCTTGTATATCATTCAAAATCTCCTGCGATCCGAGATTGCAGTTTCCTTTCTGCAGCATTTCAGGCATCCACGTCCCGTTGTCAGTGAGCCTGCAAGCCATTAGACACCGATTCTTCCCAGCGGCCACCAACAGCGTCGGAGTTACGAAATTCAAGTACTGAACCGGGCTTCGAACGTTGAGGATAACTCTATTATCCTTAGTACGGAGTTTGTACTTCATGACGTTCCCCGATGGCAGTCCGTAGACGATGTACTGGTTGCACGGTGATATTTTCAACGCTGATATCTTCTCGTTTGCGTTCGTCACGATTTCTGTGAGCAGCTTCCTTCCGCGCATAATCTGAAATAGGTGTGTAAGATTTAGTCCATGTTATTTTTTACCAACTTCGTCTCACCGGAAGGCGATTCCCATAAAAGTTTTTTTTTTTCGAATCGAATTAAGACGAATCAGTAACTGTTTAGTGCCATGAGATCATGCGCAGTGTTTATATTTTAATTCCCATATTGAGCGTGTCATACCTGTATATTGTTCTTGTCATCCACCACAGCTAACAGCGGCTGGTTACCGCCATCGGTCCCGTTGCAGATACCCTTCAAGTTCAAAGCTAGGCATGGTTTCATGGAACTCCGGTCTAGGCTCTGCGTGGTGACGACAGGTCTCTTCTTCGTCTCGGGAAGCGCGAAGGAGTTGATCCGTTTGGGAGTGCTGGCGGAACTTTGGGCGCCGCTGTTGGCGTTCTGGGGCGTGTGCGGCGTGAGTGATTCTACGAAGCTCACGTCGAATTTTGTGGTGAGACGCACTTTGCTATTGAACGAAGAAAGCAGTGTTGAGAGTACTTTATGTGTGAATATAACACGGCAGTGGTACTGCGTCTGTGCATTGGTATGCGATTCCCGACACAACCAGTAGGTCCTGTACGAAAATACACCTTATTTACGCCACTTGTCATCAAAGTGTTCAGTGACAGCACAAAACTAACCACTCTGGTGTCAATTAGCGTACATAAGGTTCATTTTCGTTCAGAAAAACTACCGGTTGTCTTGGGGGATCGCAAACCAAGTGGCATTCACAATGACTCAGTATATGAGTATGTGATTAGGTCAAAAGAGATTTCATGCATTTTTATTGAAGTGTTTTCTTGGTTAATTATCATTATAATAAAATGGAAATTACCATTTTAGTCTTTAAATAGATACGAATAAATCCTAACGAAATCCTATGGAAATTCCGGGCTAAACTACTAACATCAAGATCATTCAGACCTAGGTTTTGGACTGGGAGGGACTTTAAAAACTGTTAACTCTAACTTCATATATCCTCATGACAATAAAGCGTTATCTACTTTGTGGTATTACAACAGGGCGGACACGGCCTATAAAAGCAAGATTTCGAACACAATTCGAATGAAGTGTCAATGTTTGCGTGCGGGGACGTCTGAGTGCGTGCGAGGACGTCTGTACACTTGTAAATGTGTGTGTACCACTACGCGGGCCAATGATTCACTTTCCATCTCCGGATGAAACAAGTGACGGTAAGGAAGAGCTGGGCGCGAGTTGCGCCCCGGCTAGATTCAGGCGGGTGATTCCGGGTGATATGTATGTAGTACTATTTAATATTCTGTGGTATTACTTACCCATTTTTCCGTGTATTATGGGACACATAGGAGGGGTCCAGATACCAGACTTTAGCGGAGTTCTCTATCGTGCCAGTTCCAGTTAGCAGCACGTCTGAACCCGGCAGAAAGTCGTACACTTCGCTCACAGCCATGGAAATTACGTCACTGAAACAATAGTTTAAAATGCAAAAAAAGCAAGATAAAAGCATCCATTTACTGTTATATTTTTCATAAGTACCTACACCATTTAGAGAACTTCATGGACTTCTGATATAGGACGTTGGAAAAAAAAAACATAATTTCATACAACCAACATAACACAGAATTCACATGTTTTTTTTGCCACTGGCATGTAGCCGTCAATGTAGCCGACACAAATTGTTCTTTTTTTTATTCCATGATATTATATTCTTTGCTTAATTCATGTGTGGCATAGCTTGTTTACTTTTTTTAAATTTATTTTGAGTCATACAAAAAGCAGTATACTTTCGCAAAGTTGCATAACCAAGTCAAAAAATGCTCGTGGCAACCCTTACGATGTGAGGCGAACGAAGCTCTCTCTTTCGCTCACCAGTTTGTTTCCTCTCGTATGATATGATCCTAACGGTGAAACATTTTATTCCTGATTTTCATTTTGTATTATTTCTGACGATCTCAATGTGAAATTCTCTTATTTTGACATGTAAAATATGCTGTAATTTGATATGGAGAAATAAATGTCTATGTCTAACAAAACTTAATATGCGTAAAGTTTACGTAAAGTTTAAGGTACTTAATATGCAAATAAATAAATAAATAAATAAAATAAAAGTGTACCGACTTACCCTCTCCGATTCTCCAAGTCGAAAATCCACGACAGACTTTGCAAATCTATACAAATGACGCGGCTGTCGTCGGTAGAGACGAACAGAAGTGTGCCAGCCTTGTTTACGGCGATCGATAGGAACGTTAGCTCCTTCTTGACTTGATCGCTTGCAATCACGGGCCGACTGAGGCAAATGTTGTAGTTTTGATGCGAACCGCCGCTCAGTTGCAGCGCATGCTCCACTATCTTGTTGTGCATTAATATTATTATTTTGTTGCTACCTGAAATCGAGACAAAGTTAAGTACCACCGTCTTTCCGCTCTAACCTGCCGCCAAATAGCAGTGCTCGCACTGTTGTGTTCCGGTAGGGGGTTAAGGCAGCCGGTGAAATTTCTGGCACAGAGGCATTCCATCTTGGGCCTCAGGATAAGGCAACGCATTCGAGATCTTATGGTTTCTTAATGGGGGATGATTTCGGTCTACGCAGTGACCACTTATCATCAGGTGGGCTGTGCGCTCGTTTGCCTATACCATTGGTATATAAGAAAAAGTAATAATATTTATTTGGTCGTATTACTCGTATTAATAGGAGTAAGTGAGACTGAGGTGATGTTGCCATTACGAAGAGTCAACTATATGTATGTATAGTGCCGATTTAACTATCCAGTTGTCAAAAGAATTTGAACTGATACAGACAGCGTGCTCAGCTCTCAGAAGATATTATTACAAGGGAATCAGATAAATTTTGTTAGGTACAGTCGACGTCAAAGAGATATTTACACTTCTGGACCTTATACAACAGAATAGGGTGAAAAAGTGTAACCATCTCTTTTATGACGACCGTACGTGAATAACAACCACACCAACATTGAACAGTCTATGCTTCAGCAGCTGATAGCACATGCAAATGACTCGAAAAAGGCACAGAAGATAAACAAAGAGGACGATCTCATTTCGTATAAGAGCATATCCTTACCTCCATAATTACTACAAAATTGCTAGAAGAAAACCCATATCGGAAAATATGAGAACTAAAACGTACGTACCTGGAACAGTGAGTATATCCAGTACCGGCTCACTCTCCGGAAACGATATGACCCTGCTCTTCGTTCTGACGTCGACGACGTCAACAAAATAGTTGGCGTTGCTCGTAGCCATTATAAGGTGTCTATTATCGTTACTGGGTACGCAGCACAGTATCTCCCGGTCTCTGTCGACTAGGTCTGTGTGAGTTTGGACCAGTTTGCCGGATGAGTCGTAGATTATGACCATTTTGGGCGTGTGCGCTATGAGGGTCTCAGAATCGTTCGCCCATCGGCAGTTCATGACTAAACCGGTTTTAGGTAGGATTGTGGCGCTGTTGTAGTAGTGGTCGGGTTCTTCGGGCTCTGGGGACAATTTGCTGTATTGAATGTGATGTTAGAAATTAATGGAAACAGCGAAATATTGGACAGCTATTTGCGACGTTTGCCAACTTTCGGAGTAAACCCTCTTAAACAACCTCCCATCATGTAGGTAGTCTAATACTGCAGAATTGTTCCATCTTGCCATAGATAAGAAATTTGCTGAGCTAATGACCTTCGGTAATTGGAGATTGTAGTGGCACCTAAAGAAGTTTTAGACGATTTAGATTACCTTCTTCAATAATCTTGTCCGAATCCTCCTGTTGCACGTCATCGATGTACCAGACGTTGATGACGCCGTCGAATTCCAACGCCGCTACCACGGGTGGGTTGATCGGGCACGCACCGACCCACTTTATAGGCGATCCGTTACCGCGCAGCTCCTTCTTTAAGTTATTCGTTGATATGTCGAACACCTGTAATAAGTATAGGAATTTCATTAGCATTTGATAGTGTAGGACGCCCTTGGGCTAGGTTGGCAAACTTCATAGACAAAGAGGCCGATGCAGGAAAAAATATAGATTTTTCGGAAGCTCTTAGATCAGTTTCCTGTTTCCACTGTTAAGTATATATACTATACTTACCAAAGTCGGCCGTAAACGAGCTGTTATGGTGGCGTAGGAAATTACCAATTTTGTCATGACGCGAAGACCTACCGAGGAGCGGGACATTTTGATTTTTTCGAGTGCACCAAGAGACGAAATACAGCGTAACAAACTTTTAGTGAGGGGCGTAAATTAGAATTCTCGCTTAACTTGAAGACTCGAATTCCAATCCGGATTCTTGATATGACGTCTCATCATCATCATCTTCATCACAGTCTCATTCTTATTCAACTAAGACTAGATGATGTCTAGTAAGTAGTTGTTTGAAGCCATGGTGGCCTAGTGGTTCGACCTACCGCCTCTCATGCAGAGGGTCGGGGGTTCGATTCCGGCTCGCACCCCTAAATTACTTATGTGCGAAATTCTATAAAAAAATTTGATTTAACCACTGAGATTTTCGGTGAAGGAAAACATCGAGAGGAAACCTGCACGCATCTACGAAGTAATTCAAAGATGTGTGTGAAGGCCCCAATCCGCACTGGGGCCCGCGTGGGGACTAAAGCCCAAACCCTCTCGTGATGAGAGGAGGCCTGTGCCCAGCAGTGGGACGCAAATAGGCTGTAGTAGTAGTATGAATAGCTTACCTTTACAGAGCCAGCCATTGTGCCAACTATAACATAGTCCCCGAGAAAGCAAACACACCTAATGCTCTCTTTCACATCTATAGTCGAGTGCTTAATCTCCTCTACGTTTGGCTCGTGCCTGAGAATATTAGTAAAAAAAGTGAAAATAAAATCGCTATAAACGGGGGTAGCGCCCGTTTTGTGAAAATCAGTACTGTTAAAAACGGTGCCAAATTTGCTTGTAGTCACGAATGTGATGACATATAAAGAAATACATGCTAATTTAGAATACTTCATTAATATCTACAAAATTGTATAATCAAATTCATTGAATTGGTCATGTGCTTGATATTTCTTGTCAAAATTATCCTATATAACAAAAATATTAGATATAAGTTTGATTAGGTGCAAGATTAAAGGCATTAGTAAACATCTGCAATATTCTGTGCAATAAAAGGTGAATATTAACAAGTTTATTACACTTACAAAAACTCGAAATAGAGCTCGTTGTTAGCTGTGTTCTCGGTGGCGATCGCCATCGCTTTGTTGTATAGAATCCCCTTCGACTCGTGTTGTAATATGCTTTGAACTAGATCAGTGCATGCGTTACGGTACAAATCTATGCCGTGGGTGCTGAGAAACGCTTTCAGACTGAAGAGTAAGCTTTCGTCAAGTTCCTGAAAGGGAAAATATTGCATTCGTAAACACAGTGCATTTATGATGGATTTAAGAAAGAAACATTATGATTTCTCGGGAATAGTCTGTAAATAAGCCACATTGTTATCATACCATAGCACCGTAAAACGAGCTGTCGGTAGGTTTATTTTCTAGCAAGATGGAGCGTCGAACTGGTGGAAGTCGCTGGGATCCGGTGAACGCAAGTGGCACTAGACTGGTCTGAGTGGATACAAAAATTAGACTACAAATTGAACTTACATCCTCCACAATGTACTGTCCATACTGCTGGAGATCCGCTATAACATCCGCTGGACCGGTCAACTTGACTTTATTGCCCAAAAACTTCAAATTCAGGAACAGCTTGTGGAACAAACTCCACATATTATTCGAGTTTTTGGTGTGGTACAAATGGTGGCCGATGTAATACGCTATGTAGCTGTCGTCCACGATTTCCAACGGCGCATTATTCGCGTTATAATTATAGCTCTTCAGGAATTCAGCATGGAGTTTCTTGATCTCGTCTTCGCTGAGAGACGACCTCAAGCAATTAGAGATTAGGTCGTGTACTTCGTAAACGTCGTTGGTTTGATCCTTGATGTACTCTTTAATCACGAGGCATTTCCTCCTGAGTTGTCCCATTATGGTCTCTACTTCCGGGATGTCTTTGTTCCAGAGCCGGCCGATCACCTTGGCCGACACTTTGACGTTGTCCGGCAGGATTGCCAGCATTTTGAACAGTTGTAGAGTCGCGGGGTCTAAAGCGTGTATGAACACTTTTATTGGGTCATCGTGTCTCGGTAAACTGAAAAGAGTAAATTAATACTTTATTTCCTACAAGCCGATGCCCGCGAACTTCGTCCCGCGTATACTTAGAATTTGCGTACCTGATGATACTATACTATATACTATATTGTAGAAGTATTGAAAATACTGGTTTGACCCTTAGAAAACCCGTTCCCGTGGAAATATCGGGATAAAAAGTATCCTATGTTATTCCCAGGTACTCAAACTATCTCCACATCAAGTTTCGTTCAAATCGGTCTAGTCGTTGCGACGTGAAGGAAAGACAAACAAACACACTTTCATCGTGATCATCATTTCAGCCGAAAGACGTCCACTGCTGGACATAGGCCTCCCCCAAGGCTCGCCACTCCGACCGGTCCTGTGCCATTTGCTTCCACCGCACCGGTTTCCCGCGACCTTCACGAGGTCGTCGCTCCATCTTGTTGGAAGAATTGCGAACACACTTTCACATTTATAATATTAGTAAGTATTCTAATATTTAAATTGAAATTGCTACAGTTACTTTTTTCTACCAAACGCAACAGAAAGTCCGAATAGTGGAGCGGATTAAAATGGCGACTACGCGAACGTTCTCGGGTCAAAAAATATAGCTTCTACAGATCAGAAAACAGCAACTATCGGAATGGGGGCTACCGCGTGTAAATTTGCCACTAGAGGCGCTAGTGTTGCGTGAGGTCCAATAACATTCACTTTTCACCGGTTTGGCGGGCTTCGTGACATAATTGATAATTTCCCTAATTAACCTGTTGAAAAGTGAAAGTCCTTTGTGAAATGATTGCAAATATGGATTATTTGGCGATCAATGTGAACGCTTGGAAAAAAAAAATAAGAATCCGAACAGTACTGCGAACTGCACAACATTGCGGCATAGCTACTCGATATGATCATAGTTATTTATAATTAATAAACTTAATGAGATTCAAGATTTAAAACTTTGTTTCGGCGCCGATCTTATAAAGTCGCTTTTGACAGCTATACCTCTGGACCTTAGTCAACAGTGGCGCCAACTGGTGAGCAAAGAAACGATAGTCCCCATTACCCGAATGCACCCCATTTCTAAAACATTCACGTGTTGCTTGACAAAGATATTCAAAGAAACTTACAACAGGTAGTCTTTTTTCTGCAGCTTTTTAACATAGTATGTCCATCGATTGGTGTCATGAGTTAATCGCGGTTTGTTGTCAGCCAACAGCGCGCCAAGCATAGCTATGACGAATACATTTCCCTTGCAGATTTCATGGAGCTTCTTCGCTTGACGAGGCAACTGGCTAGGCTCTACGTCGAGGCATAACGCGAATAGTTCCAAAGACTCTTTCTCTTCGAAGTTATCTATCTGCAAGTAAAAAGAAAAGTTAAGATTTATAGTCATGCTAATTTCATTTTAATTTTAGTAGTAAGTAATACTAATTTCCACTCATCATCATCAAACAAATGAATGTTGAGGAAGCGAGGGAAATATGCTTGGATAGAAGCACGTGGCGTTCTGCGGTCTTTGCCTACCCCAACGGGAAACAGCCTGAAGTTTATGTATGTACTAGCTTCTGCCCGCGACTTCGTCCGCGTGGAATTTAGTTATAGCGTTCCCGCGGGAACGATGCGTTTTTTCGGGATAAAAAGTAGCCTATGTCCTTTCTCGGGACTCTAATTATCTTAATACCAAATTTCATCTACATCGGTCCAGTAGTTTTCACGTGATGCGCTCAAATAAACAGACAAACAGACAAAAATTCTAAACTCTGTTGGAATGTGTTCTGTTATTGATTCTAAGTATCCCCCCCCCCCCAGCCAACTTTTTTCGAATATCTGCCATGTACAGACTTTCGACCCTCTTTAGCTTTATTATATGTATATATAGATGTATAATCAAACAAAAGACATTCAATGTAATAAAGGTTTCTATGTGAAGTTTACATTAATAGTTAGGTATATTACTCTAAGTTAATAGTATGACAATTATTATAGTATAGTGAAAGAGTCAAAATTCAATCATTTTGCAACAAGTCAAAACCTGTAACCATAATTTGTAAACATAATTGAAAATACTACACGTGTAATATAAATAACTGATAATAAACATTACCTTGATGATTTGCGCCTGAAACTTGTTGACCACATCGGTATCTCTTGTGGTTATGAGTATTTTGCATCCGATGTCGAACGCTTCTAGATATTTCTTATCGTTGACCTCATCGAGTACCAGAAGTGACTCCTTTAGGGTTTGTTCAGCGAACTGCGCTTTGAGTTTGTCTCGGAGGTCCTGCCAGGTCCATTCGTAACTAGAGAGAGAATGTGTGTCCGCGTTGGAACCAATACTTGACATGGAAATCGACGAATTCATGTACGAATGCGGCGAGTATATCGTTGACGCTTTGCGGTACAATCTGATGAGGAAATATACCTGAATAAACATCGTGTACAAACATAACTAAAATGTAGGGGATCCTAGTGAATATTTTGAGTCTTGTTTTTTTTTAAATAGCAAACAAAGCAAAGCTAGATGGGCAGTTAGTTACAAAAAAAAGGATTGTTAAACGCTCATCAAAAATGTACAATTTATACCATTATAGGTATCAACTACCATTATAGGTAATTCAAAGATGTGTGTGAAGTCCCCAATCCGCACTGGGCTCGCGTGGGGACTATAGCCCAAACCCTCTCGTGATGAGAGGAGGCCTGTGCCCAGCAGTGGGCCGTAAATAGGCTGTTGTAGTAGTAGTAGTAGTAGGTATCAACTCGAATCGACAATAAGGTTAGTTCAGTAACCAGTTGATTTATTTTGAACATAAGAACACTAATAAGCCGTAGGACTGATTCTCACCAACCGGAGAGCCATCGTAGATTTGCGAATACTAACCGTGTTCTTTGTGATTTAAGTTCAAATTCACTAGCCGATCAAGGTAGCGACGATCGGTAACGAACGACAACAGATTATGCGGTAAGGTAAAATAAGTTTTAGGCACTTAAAAAAACTAAAGTTGATTGTGTGAAGCGGGTTCGAATCTGCTTTCTGTTTCAATATAATCATCAATATATTTATGCCGAATAACTTAGACAATGACTCAATTTTCGTAAAACATATAGTCATGTGTAATCGACTGAACTGACGGCGTCTGACGGCCATAGAGATAGAGGAAGGGCCAAACTACGATGGTTGGATGGCATCGAACAAGACCTTATAAATATTGGTGTCTGAAGACAAAAAGCCAAGAACAGATCGGTCTGGAAAACTATACTTGGCCAGGCTAAGGCCCACTCGCGGCTGTAATTGTGTAATTAAGATATACAGAAAAATAAACATCGAAACCTAATCAAAAAATTTCACAGTGTGAAGGCAACGCGTTGATATAACTCACTTGTTTTGCTGGCTGATCATATCGTCCTGGGTTTTGCAGCTGCCGAAATACAGCCAGAACACGTTACCGTTAAACGTGTTGTTTATCAAGTCGGGCTCGTATCTCAGAGCGCCGATAGCAACGGAGGTCTTACCGGACCCCGGCATTCCATGGAGTGCCAAGATTTTGTGCCTTGTGAGCGTCTGTAGTTTGGAAACCACTTCTTTCTCCTGAAAGCACATCACAAAGGGATACCGTAGAGATAAGACTATAAAATATTAGCTTCTGCCCGCGTGGAATTCGGTTATCGCGTTCCCGCGGGAGCTGTGCGTTTTTCCGAGATAAAAAGTAGCCTATGTTCTTTCCCGGGACTCCAAATATCTCCATGCCAAATGTCATCTCAATCGGTCCAGCGGTTGAAGCGTGAAGAGGTAACTGACAGACAGACAGAAAGACAGACAGATAGAGTTACTTTCGCATTTATAATATTAATATGGGTTTAGTAGAGCGACGAAAGATTGCCGATGGATATGATACCATACATATTGTAAACATCATGAGTTTTTTTGTGTGTATGATTCGTGCTAAATGTATAATTGGCACACACCCAGCGAGATTCTCAAGTAATGGATGATTAGGTTAGGTTAGGTATAAAAATACACTGGATAAACTGAGATAAGATTATAAAATGACGCTAGCTGTTTACAATCTTATGACGACAACGACAAAGCAAACGAATTCCTTCATTTGTGCCTTTATCTTTTTGTAGCGTCACAAAATCTGAATAGATAAAGGGGTCCTTTAGCCGAGGAAAGTATTATAATTTAGTGGTATTTTCCCTGAACTTACTTAACAAATTGTAACAAGATAATAGTAAAATTACCATAAATATATCTACACGTAAGATGTGAATATATAGTGAATAAATATACAATGAAATCATGGTTATTTGGGTTTAATTTGGGCTTGTTCAGGATGATTAAGAACTATTTAAAAGCATGAAAAAAGTATAGGCGCATTCCAAACGGAACAATGTAGTTATGGAAGCAAGTAAAAGTGCAATACGAGGCGACCTTGGCCCAATTGTCGGACATTAACCTGTTTTTATTTTGGCAATGTTCGCCGAGATGCAAGTGGAAGTGACGCCGCCAACTTCACAAGCCTTCACACAAGCTTAGCATACATATATGTAGCAAACCGACGCACACATCGATGCGTCGGCAGATAACAATGTTTAAGTGTGCGATAAATTGTTAAACTGCAATTAAACATACTTTTATACCGTGTTTTAGCGACTGACGTTATTTACAATGACCATGATCGAATGGTTTTTAGAATTTGGTATTGGCATACGAAATGTACTTAACGATACTACAACTACTACTACTACTACAACAGCCTATTTACGGCCCACTGCTGGGCACAGGCCTCCTCTCATACCGAGAGGGTTGGGCTATAGTCCCCACGCGGGCCCAGTGCGGATTGGGGACTTCACACACATCCTTGAATTACTTCGCAGATGCGTGCAGGTTTCCTCACGATGTTTTCCTTCACCGAAAAGCTCAGTGGTAAATTCAAATTGACTTAACGATAAAATCGATATTATTAAAGAAAAAGTAGTTTCGATGTGATTTATTTAGAAATGTTTAATATGACTTTATAGGACAGCTAATTGTCGTAACCCTGTCACTCCGATGTAAGTTCATTCATACCTACTACTAAATACTAGTCACTTATAGCACGATACTAATTAGAAGGCGCGCAGCGAAGCACTTAAGTCCTTGACGCAGAGTCTATTATTCATTAATCCGCGCGCCTTCTGTGTTGTGTCGTGCTATACATAGTGACAATCCCTAGAATAAAACCATAAAACTTTAAAACAACAAACAGAGGCGCTACTTTTAAGAATACCTAAATAGATGTTAAATTCCGTGGTTCTAGAGTGTATGTTTCGCAATTAAAAACTTCTCGAAGTCTCGCAAATGACGTTTTCTCAGTTGCAAAGCTCAAGAGCGATTCTGACATTCGCAGAAATCGAAGCATAGCAAATTTTGGCTTGAGCGTGACAAGCGTAAGATAAACGTAACAAGGCGGGGGGCGACGAACTGCGTGTTTGCTAGTAGTGTTCATTCACTTACCAATGCAACTCTGTGCGCGTAATGCTCCGGTAGTCTGGGCACATCGCCTAAACTGAGACTATCCTCAAAGCTGTTCATCAATGGGTCCATGCTCTGGTCCACGTTAAGCTTCGTCGAGATCCAAGAGTAATCCTTCGCGAGACTGTCTACGAATACTTGGTATGTTTTGTTGGAGCCATTCTGCAGGATCCAACCGAGAAGATATTTCGTGCGGTCAACTGGGCTCGACTGGAATATTATACGGTTTGATTATTTGAAGTCATAATTTTACGGCTCATTGGTCGCTTAACCTCTTACACGTAACTTTGGGAAGTTAAGTGACGAATTAGCAGAGATCGAGATCAGAAACAATTTAGTAGAGATAGTTGGGATAAATTAATTTCAACACCTTCAGAAAATTTGCGAGTTAGCTTCGCTTTTTAAGACGTGGTCTTTTTATGTTAAAAATAAGAAATATATGCTATCATAACGCTAACTTGCAATCGGAGAAAAACGCAAGGAAAGGAATTTGCATCGCTCAGACGGTGAAGGTCATTGGCAATTCGACTGTCGTAGTGACGTAACAATATGGTTCAACATATTCAACGACCATCGGTCAAAATGGTTCGATCTGCAGCTGACTCATAGCGCTCGGCGCAATGATACGGTATCTTAGGCGCACTTGCATTACACAAAGCCGCTAAGCTCTGGTTAGCGTCTTAACTCAGGTTTAGTTGTATCAACCTAATTCAAGTTAGAAGGTAACCCGAGGTTAGCGGTGTTGGTACAAGTGGGCTTTAGGATGTCAGCGCCCGCGCACATATCTTTACGTAAGCGCGTAACGTAATGCTTTTTGAATAAAAAGCTTCTAGAGGTCAAGTAAAGCATCTGCATGCTAACAAGACAATGATAAGTTGCAGATGTTTTACTAGGGCTTATTTTGTTAGCTACTTTTAAGCTCAAATTTTAGAATCCATGCCAGAAGGATCTAGTTTTTATCGACTTATATATTATAAGTCGATAAAACATAGATTAGATTACATGTAGATTGGTCAAAACTCTACTTACCAATGCAAAAAGGCTTTCTATGACTTCATTCGTTATAGCTTCCTTTGAATACAGCTCATCTACAATGTACTTGACGTCGAGATCTCTGACAATGTCTTCATGGTAGCGTTGAAGAAGGACCCTGTATTTGTTGTTCATGGTGCTGCTGTCACCTAAAACAAAAAAAAATGTAGGTCTCGTAACTACGTCACAAATCAGGTCACATCACTTTGTCCGAAGAAATACACGTTATCGCCAGAGATACCCATAAAGTTGAATTAATAATCTACATTCATAAAATAAACAATCACTGATTTGAAATAGAAAAGGAAATCACTGCACTAAAAAAATATAGATAGGTACTTCTCGACTGCATTTTGGCGTTTAGACGAAAGCGAACATTCCCGGCCGGTTTTCGTAATTGACGATGAGTCATTAGCGCTTCGTACACGGCTTTCGCGAGTGAGGGCCAAATGAATACTGAACGATTGTTTAAGAGCTTCCCTAATACTTATCAGAGACCTGCTGAATCGACTACGCACGGGTCGGTGCGGTGCGGTCGCTCTACACCAAGGGAGGCCCGGCTCGGCAGAGGCACCGTCATCGCGCGATTGGGCGTGACGAAACGACACTTGCATTGCTTGCATATCAGTCGGTCGCGTACACTGCTAATTTTTCTCACACTGTTAGGTATATTATACAATTCATTAGCGGCCCGCCCGGCTTCGCACGTGTACTAGTTCGACAAATTATACACCGAAACCTTCCTCATGAACCTGTCTATCTATTAGCAATATTATGTATACTGTGCTACTATTAATGGAAACAAAGAGATTATTTTTTAAGTCATAAGTACGAATTATCAGGCCCGGACTTAGAGGGCCGGGGCCCCTATATAGGCTAGGCACTCAGCATTTGGGGCACGCTCTCTTATCTGCCAGCAAGACCAGCCGCAAGCAGCTTTCTAGCTTGTTTCCAAGCGCCGCCACTGGGGCTCCTAGCTGGATGGGGCTCGTAAGCCGGAGCCTTGTAGGCCTAGGCGGAAATACGGCCCTGCGTTACTTACTTACAGGAAGGCAATCTGAATACTGCGTACTTCTATACTCTTATGTATTTTAATTGCTTCTATCGTAACGGGAAGCATATTTATTCATTAAATCATTACTAATCATTGTTACACTTTCTTCGTATAGGTGCGGCGTTTGCGTTGAATAATGTCTGTCTATCCAATCGAAACATTGTTTTTGTTGTGAATTTACATGCGTTTGATATGAATGCGACTAGGTGTAGGAAAAATCAATGATCAGATTACGGGGAAAAAAACCGGCCAAGTGCGTGTCGGGCCACGCGCAAAGTATAGGGTTCCGAAGTTGACGATGCCCACAGTACCTTTCTAAGACTTATTAGCATCTAGCTAGCCTGTGATATGACGTAGTCCGCCCGACGCCCCTGTCGCTCGAGAAAAATCATTGGTTTTTTATCATTTCATAAGTTGGTCGACTATGACTCGTAAGTTTGTATAGCCTACTTAGCTGTGATATATTTTCTTTCAACTACGCTATATATGCCATAACCGTGATTTTATTCCAGCCATCCAAATACCACCATTTAGCTGGCAGGGGGGGGGGGGACACGTGACTCTAACAAAAAATAGCACTTTTAAGCTTAATATTTCACAAACGCATCACTTAATCAAAAAATGGTTTTAACAAACCTGCAATATTTATATTTAAGACCTATTCAACGACATGAGTAGTATGTAAGTTACTGCTTCTGGCACACGGTTTCAGAACCCTGCGGAGCAGAAAATTTTCATGTTTTTTTTTACTTTGTCTTGAAAAAAACAAAACGATTTTGATTTATGAAGGTTTTTTTTGTATGTTTTTCTAAGTAGATTTTTTTTTAAGTGGACTGTTCTCACAGTTTTTTTTAGTTTGTTGATTTATGGCCGTGCACTATACAATGCAGGTAGAGACATGTGTTTCTTATGTGACAGGTGCATTTCATTGGTTCTGTTTTTTTTTTTTTTTTTCCCATCGCTTTTTTTTCTAAGTACTACGAATTTTTTGATCGTTTATTTTATTCAATAGCACCGCACGTTTTTTGGTATTTCTCGCAGTAAAGCTATTACGATATATCATTGAAAAATTTATGTGGGTTGGGAGAATGAAAAGAACATAAGTAAAATTGAAAAAATACGTTTGTTGATTTGTGACCACCGGCTATACAATGCAGATACACCTTACGTGTCAGGTGCGTTCTATTGTGGTTTTTATAAGCATTCTTAGAATTTATAATCGCTAGTTTTGGCTTTTTCTCACGGTAAAGGTATTCACACGCTCTGAGAGTATGAAAATACAGATAAATATCCGCATTTATTATCAAATGTCATGTCCTATTGAAGATTATAATTAAAACGAAATAAAGCTAAGCAGATTCAAACTGGTTAGTACGCGTCGTTTGGTGCCACAAACAGATGTTTCTTTGCAGGTTGAAACACGTCCCGTTTATTTTATCATATAGGCACTGCGTTATGCAAACTGGTTACGACTTGTCGCTTTATACCACGAGCAGGTGTTGGTGTTCTATTCAACATTTTTTTGTCTTATCTACGACATATATGAGCGTGTAGGGTGTGTATGTGTGAGTGTGTGCGTGTTCTCAATAAAAGCGGAACTCCGACAGACAGCGCCATCATTCGTTCAGATTGCTTCGTCCACATAATAGTAACAACGGTGCTTGAAGTGATTAAATTTATCATAGTACATATTGTACGTGTAGTACATTGTTGTGGGTTTTAAGTTCTAAACGGTGTGTCTACGTCTTAGACTGCTGCGTGCTGCTGCCACGAGTTAAAATGGAGGTAAGTTTCAAAACTATGTACATACACCAAACATTGTCTGTTTTCTATTTGTATAAAACCTCTCATGGATTTTTTTCTGTTTGTTTTAGATATTAAACGAGAACTCTATTGATTACCCAATAAAAAATTATTATTACAGTAATTTGACTGATGATGAAGGCCAAGATATTGAACCACCTAAAATCCAAGCCCAAAAACGAACCAACAACATAGATGTATTTTTTGATAAGCCCAGAAAGAGGCAGGCTACGGAATACTCATCTACTGTTGCTCAATCTGCAAATGGAGGTACAAATTATATATCTTGTCGAGTAGATGATGTCTCAAAGAGCACTCATCTTGTTAAAATCGATGTCTACGATTTGAAAAAGCTACGTGGTATTCCAAATGATCAACACTGGAAATTTGCGGACACTAGAATCAAATACTACACTAAGTGCGAAGACGATGACTATTATTCCAACACAAAAGAATTAATTTACAAGATTACAAAACATATTGCAACTAAAAACGATTGCAAAAAATATTTCATCGACGGAAAGAAAAAAGCCATAACTTAAAACCCAAGCCCACCCACATCGCGCCCTTTCCCCCACCGACTGACAACTGAATTTTATCTATATAAGCAACACAGAACGAGCCACACCGCATCGATATCAAAAACCGTGGAAGTCGTGCAATACCAATATGGATCTTCAAAACTCGCTTTATGACGAAGAGCTGTACAACCGTTGCGAGGACCTCTCGGATCTGAATAACTCATTTTTCGATAAAGAACTTTATGAACACTGCGAAAAAGTCGAGAATCCCCCAAAAAAATTGTAAGTATAAAAATTTGAAACACGTTTGAACGTGTTATACTTTGAAGTTAGCCAACAGTGGGGAGAGAAATCCCAATATAAGCATTAATCTCAGCGAAATGCCCCGTAGTTGTCAATATAATGTCGTTGACTAGTGAAGATATTAAAATGTTCAGCAAATCAGTGCTATTAAATAGTTTTCATAAATATTTAAGATTGTGGTTTATCAGTGGAAAACTTGATGCAACAATAGCTCAAGATCCCGATATCAAACCGTATATCACGCCGTGCAGTGGACACTTTACTAATATTAAATTGATCAATTCAAATTACGATGAGATAGATGGTGTATTACCCATGGAAGCATATTGTTCTATTTGTCAATCAAATTAGGTAATACTATGCTGAAAATTATTGGTTTTTTTTAATCGGATTTTAATAGGTACATCTATATACGTTTTTTATTTTATTTTCAGAACTGTTACACGCGGACTCAAGAGAAAACGTGTATCTGAAGATGTTTTTCAACCTCGTGGTTCGTCTACTCCAGCACAACAATTACAAGTTGAAGGGACCCCGCAACCATCAACTTCTCGGAACACAGATGAACCACCACCGAGTTATATTGCTGAGGACACCATCGAGTGCACATCTTGTCAACGGGAGGTTTCAAGAAGGTATTATGCACAGCATTTAAGGAGTAATATCCATAAAAATGCTTGCATGAGATTTGAACATTCTTACCCTAATGTTGAATTGATAGAAACTGCGTTTGGAAATAGGTTGCTAACTTATAGGATAAATTCAGTCCAGGAAAAAGAAACCGACTTTAAATTTCAAACACCGGAAATATTTTTTGAGGGCATTAAAGAAACGTTAAATAAATTAATAGACGATACTATTAATCAGTTAACCATTTTCAAGGTTAGTTTTATTTTGCATGCGGAATTTGTTCAAGAAACTAAAGGAATCAACAATTTTTTCGATTTTAATGTGTTGAGTTGGACCATATGCAGAGGTGATGATAGTGAAACTTTTTTTGAAAATTTAAAAAGTACAATCATTAATAAAATTTCAAATTTCGAAAAAAAAGATAGTGGTTGGAGTCTTAGACATATTAAATACATAGACATGAACGTTAACCAATTCAATCCGTTGCGAGGTTCATCGTTCATTGATCTGCCACATGATATTAAAACAAAAAAAGCTATCATAAACGTACAAAATCATGACCACGAGTGTTTAAAATGGGCACTTCTTTCAGCATTGTATCCGGTGAAGGATAATCCACAGAGAGTATCGTCATATTTTAAACACCAAAATGAAGTAAAATTTGGTGACATTCCATTTCCTATTAAATTAACTGATGTACATAGAGTAGAAAAATTAAATGATATTAGTATAAATGTATTTGGATTAAGTTATATTGAAAACTCTAAATCACACGAAGTGATTGGTCCACTCCACTTCACTAAAGCTAGGAAATCAAAACATATAAATTTACTTTATATATCAAAAGGTAGTCAGGGACCTTACTGCTACATTAAAAATTTATCTCGATTAGTAAGTCGTCAAATTTCAACAACTAATTATAGTTTTCATATTTGCGATGGTTGTTTATTAGCATTTTATTCAAATGAAGAGTTAACGAATCATCAAAAAAATGATTGTAATCACGTGGTTGTACAACTCCCGAACAACGATAAGACAAAAACAAATTGGTTTGGTGAGAAAGTTTCAAATGATAGAATTGTTTTTGATAAATACCAACGAAAGCTTAAATTGCCTTTCGTTGTATATGCAGATTTTGAGGCATTTTTAAATCCAATAGCATCTTGCGATCCAGATCCATCAAAATCTTATACCAAAAATATTCAGCAACATGAAATGTACAGTTTCGGTTATTTCATTAAGTGTTCTTTTGATGATAGTCTTTCTCGGTATTGTTCATATACAGGCTCAGATTGTGCTAAAGTATTTATGGATAACCTTTATAGTGACTTGGAAAAATTAAATAAATACATTCGCTTCCGGAAGAATCCAATTCCATTAAATCAGACCGATTTAGATAAAGTTTCTGAAGCCAATAATAAATGTTTTATATGTGATAAGGACTTAAGATCTCAAAGTGTTTTCAGTTATGATTGGAATACGGGAAAATTTCGAGGAGTAGCACATAAATCTTGTGATTATAAGTTCACACCTCCCACACACATTCCAGTATTTTTTCACAATCTCAGCAATTACGATGCACATTTCATAGTAAAAGCTTTAAATTTCCGGGATGGGGCTATCGATATTATTCCTCAAAATAAAGAAAAATATATTTCATTCAGTAAACAACTGAAATTTGATAAGAGATGGTTTTCTTTAAGATTTGTTGATTCCTTCAGGTTCATGTCGAGTAGTTTGAATAGTTTAGCCAAAAATCTTCAAGAGCACCAATTTCATGAACTAAAGAAACAATACCCCAGTAATGAAGATTTTAAACTCTTGAAGCAAAAGGGAATATTTCCATATGAGTTTATGAAATCGTACGAGTGCCTTGAAGCATTATCATTACCTAGTATAAGTGATTTTTATAGTTCATTAACAGATAGCTGCATAACAGATTTGGATTACCAACACGCACAAAACGTTTGGAATCATTTCGGTTGCCAAACAATGCTGGACTATTCAAACTTGTATTTAAAAACAGACGTACTTCTATTAACTGACATCTTTGAGAATTTTCGGTCAGTGTGCCTTGAAACCTATGGTCTCGATGCTGCCAATTATTTTACTGCACCTGGTCTCAGCTGGGACGCAATGCTTAAAATAACTGGAGTTGAACTAGAACTTTTAACGGATTTTGACAAAGTTTCGTTTATTAAAAAAGGACTTCGAGGCGGTATATCACAATGTAGTAATAGATATGCTAAATCAAATAATTATTACATGTCTGATTATGATTCTGATCAACCGTCATCGTATCTCATTTACCTAGATGCCAATAATTTATATGGTTGGGCAATGTCACAACATCTTCCTATTGGTGAATTTGAATGGGTTGATCCTGCCACAGATTTCAGAATTTCAAACGATGCTGATTATGGTTACATTTTAGAAGTGGATTTAGAATATCCTGATTTAATGCACGATTCCCATTCAGATCTTCCATTTTGCGCAGAGCACATAGTAGTTGATGAAAGTAAAGTAAAAAAATTAGTCCCGAATTTGAACGATAAAATAAAATACATTATACACTACAGAAATCTTATTCAATGTTTAGAAAATGGATTAAATTTAAAAAAAATCCATAGAATACTAAAGTTCAAACAAAGTAACTGGCTTCAAACGTATATTGATTTGAACACGACATTAAGAACGAGCGCAAAAACGGATTTCGAGAAAGACTTTTATAAACTAATGAATAACGCCGTTTTCGGCAAGACTATGGAAAATATAGAGAAAAGGGTTGATGTAAAGTTATTAACACATTGGGCAAATCAAGGACAAATCAAAGGAATTGAAAGTTATATAGCTCGCCCTGAATTCCACAGCATTTCAATTTTTTCGGAAAGCTTGGCAGCGGTACAGTTGAAGAGAACCAAATTAGTTTATAACAAGCCCATTTACCTAGGTTTCTGTATATTGGACATATCCAAAACGTTGATGTATGACTTCCACTACAAATACATGAAAAATAAATTCGTCGATAATGTAAAATTATTATATACAGATACAGACAGTTTAATATACCAAATTTTTACTGTGGATTTTTATAGCGACATAAAAAATGACTTGAATAATTACTTTGATACATCTGATTATGCACCTAATAATATTTACGATTTTCCTTGTATAAATAAGAAAAAAATAGGTTATTTCAAGGATGAAAATAAAGGATTGATCCTGAAAGAATACGTTGGCCTAAGATCAAAAATGTATGCCTTAAACGTTGACGAGAATATAGTGGCTAAAGCTAAGGGCGTAAATAAATGTGTCACTAACAAGTTTCACATTCGTGACTACAAGCGTTGTTTAAATGAAAAAATGAATGTTTTTTCTGAAATGTACAGATTTCGTTCCATCAAACACACTATTTTTACTCAAAAAATAAACAAAGTCTCTCTATCTTATTCTGATACAAAACGATATCTATGTAAAGATTCCAATGATACTTTCGCTTGGGGTCATTATAAATTAAGGTGTTTAAATTAATACATTTTTACTAATTTTAGGTGTTTAGATTTAATATGCAGTGATTAACTACGAGTTTAGAATATGGTTAGGGTATTTACTATGTAGTGTTAATATTGTTTTTATATAGCTTCAATATCAATGTGTATGATTAGGTTTTATATCCTTAGAATTAAAGGAACAAATGTATTTCGTACATACAATTTATATTCCCTATGTATATGTCAGTATTAAATGGTTTTATCTTTTTAGATTAGGAATAATATAATATACATATATATCCGTACTCGAACATTTTCGTTTTATTTTCAAAACATACCTTAAACAGCAAGGACAGTTGTATTGTTAACAATGAATCATTTTATTCATCCATTTACGGCTATTATTGCAGGCCCTAGTGGTTGTGGAAAATCGAACTTTGTGACAAATTTTTTGAAAAATGTAGAAAAAATGTGTAATGTGGAATTTAATCAAGTATTGTGGTGTTATGATGAAATGCAACCACTTTATAATTTGAATGGTATTGATTATGTACAAGGTATACCCGATTTAAATATGTTTGATGGGAAGCGACCGAAACTTCTTATAATTGATGATTTAATGAGAGAATCAGATGGACGTATTGTAGATATATTTACAAAAGGTAGTCATCACAGAAATTTAAGTGTTTTTTATATAACACAAAATTTATTTCATCAAGGGAGAGGACAACGTGATATATCTTTGAACACAACCTATATTGTTTATTTTAAAAATCCCAGAGATAAAACTCAAATACGCTACTTGTCTCGACAAGTTTATCCAGAAAACTCGAAATTTGTTGAAGAAGCATACAAGGATGCAACTACGTCAGCACATGGTTATCTGATGATCGATTTGAAACAAAGCACAGATGATATATGTCGTTTTAAAACTAAAGTGTTTCCCTTTGATACATTTTGTATTATATACGTTCCAAAAAAAGGGTTTAAATACGATAAAAATCATCCGGTTTTAGTCAGTTGTAAATGATGCCTGATAGAGTGATCACTCATGAACATTTACTTAAAGCTTTACATACGCTTAAACCAAAATATCGTAAAGCCTTACTTAAATCGTGTGACGAAGCTGAAATAAATATTATTTGTGAATGCATTTACAACGTTTTAAAGGGAAGAATCCCATTGGAAAATAAAGAAAAAACTAAATTAAAGAAACATAAAAATATATTGCGAAAATTAGTTTCCAAGGGGAAACATAAATTAAGGAAGATTATTATAGTTCAAAAGGGCGGCGCATTTCTACCAATTATACTGGGAGCTGTATTAAGTAGTTTGTTAAACTCATTGTCATAATCAACATGGAGAACACGAAAAAGATGATTTTAGTAGAACCAGATTTTATTGAGAAGTTCAAACACAATGAAAATGTACCTTTGAATTCCTTAACTCGTTTAGACGTAGAAATGCAAAAAATTCTTAATAGTAAAGTAGAAGATCGTGAAAAATGGGCAATGTATTCTCAAGCACTACAACGTTTTTTGCATTTCACTGAAACAGATCGAAAACCGTTTAAGCTACCAATAATTATTGAGGATATTAATAATAATTCCCATGATGATTACGAAAAATCCATGGTTAAAAAGGAGGAAAAAGAGAATAATATAACATTACTAAATCCAACATCGTATGAAGGTGACGCTACTAGCGCTTCTTCGAATCATTCTTACCCTGTACAGTTTACACCATCTCACATCATAAAAATAATTCCGAAATCGTACATGAAAAAAGGTCAATATTTACTTGATAATATTGTAAAAAATAAAAAGAAGATTTGGTGGAAGGAAGGAGGGGAAATAGTAGTGGATAATCGAGTTATCCCAGAAAGTAACATAATTGATTTGATAAGTGACACTGTGAGACCCCTCAAACGTGCTAAACCAACTGGATGGAAAGAATTTGCTTCGGTATTAAAAGACATTGGAGTTCCTACACATTGTATAGGTAACCCAACTAACCTTGAATACATAAATAGTCTTCAGTCAGACGGGGCCAGAGAATCTCTAATATCTAAAAACACTAGATCAACATCGATTCAAGTAAGAGGACAATCAACGCCGATTTCAGGAAAAACGCCTGAATTACCCAAAAAGAAAATAAATTGGGAACGATGGAGCCCTTATTAGACATCCATAAGATTTACTATGATGTTTCTAATCCAGCGGGTTACAGTAGTATTGATAAGTTAGCTAAGGCAATGCATGGTCAAATGAACAAAGAACAGGTAAAAAACTGGTTACGGTCTCAGGAAACATATACACTACATAAACCAGTTCAAAGACGTTTTACACGGAACAAATATATCCTGTCAAATTATAATGAACTTTGGCAAGTAGATTTAAGTGATATGCGGACTTATAGTCAATATAATGATGGTTTTAAATACATTCTGTGTGTTATTGATGTCTTCAGTAAGTATGCTTTCGCTAGACCTATGAAAAAGAAGGACTCGGACACGGTAAAAAAATGTTTTGAAAATATATTTACCGAAGCTAGGGCAACTCCGCGTCATATTCAGTCTGATAAAGGTACAGAATTTGTTTCCAAAGAGGTTAGAAAGTATTTAAAGGGTAAAAACATAAACTACTATACTACAAATAATCCTGATATAAAAGCCAGTATTGTAGAACGATTTCAAAGAACTTTAAAAATGAAAATGTGGCGTTATTTTACCCATAAAAATACTTATAAATACATTGATATTTTACAAGACCTCCTGTATTCATATAATCACAGTTACCATTCAAGTATAAAAATGTGTCCGATAGATGTTAATTTTAGTAATATTATGACTGTTTGGACTAATTTATATGATAGACCAAGAAATGGACTTAAAAGTCATAAAACATTCATAAATACCAATTTAAATGTTGGTGATCATGTAAGAATAACCAAATATAAACACATATTTCAAAAAGGGTATGAAACGAATTGGAGTGACGAGATATTTGTTATCGAGTCAATCATCAACAGATCACCCCTTATTGTCTATACCTTAAAGGACTTAGAAGGTGAACCAATCACTGGCACGTTTTATTCGAAAGAGTTACAGAAAGTTACTTATAACCCCACCTCTACATGTAAAATAGATAAAATAATAGGTTCGAGACGAATTGGTAACAGAAAGGAGGTACTTGTGAAGTGGAAAGGTTATCCGAATAAATTTAATAGCTGGATATCTGCTTCTACTATTGAAGAAATATGAGTGACGATAGTTTCTATTTAACTTTGTTGAGCAACAGTTCAATGATATATTATCCTGAAAATACTACAGCCAATTTTCTAACAAAACTACCTAAGTCAATAAAATTAGAAGGAGAATGGGTTGTAGGATTAGTAGAGTTTCATTACCCATGTTCAATGTATAATGTCCAAGATCACGAGAACGTAGTCTACATAAAAAAGAAGGTTACATTGGAAAACGAAAAAAAGAGTTCCAATATTGAATATAAGTCTCATATACCCGCAACGACTTATGATGACATTGATCAGTTTATATTTGCTTTTAATGAAAACCCATTATTAAAAAACAAAGTGAAGTTTAGTTATGATGTAATATCTAAACTAGTCAAGGTCACATCTTTTCATAAAGATATAATCTCCGTACGTGCAACACCAATACTAAACCTACAACTCGGTTTTAAACCGCAGACGAACCTTCTTCAATGTCAACTTGGAAAATATCCTGCTAATTTATATTTGGGCCTGCCATCGCAATTGTTTATATATTCAGATATTGTTCAACCCCAAGTGGTAGGAGATGTTATGACTTCGCTACTCAGAATAATACCACTTGATCCAACAAAATACATATATGGAGCATACAAAATGCACGGTTTTTCACCTGCACATTATATGCCTGTTTTGCGTAGAGAGTTTGATACTATGGAAATTGATATAAGGACGCATACGGGTGGAAAGATTCCATTCCAGTTTGGAACCTCATGCGTGAAACTACATTTTAAACGCGTAAAATGAATCAAAGACGTGGAAATATTTTATGTCCATATGAACATTATTATTCTCATCAAGCTGGTTCTGGAGTAGGAATTGTTTACAAAGGTGTTGCTCATCAGCGAGGACATGGTATAGGAAGTTTTTTAGGAGGACTGTTTAGATCTGTATTTCCTCTACTATCTAGTGGTTTTAGAACAGTCGGAAAAGAAGCTTTAAATGCTGGTGTTGGTCTATTGTCCGACATGATGAACTCACACCCTATCGATGAATCCATTAAGTCTCGTTTTAAGAATGCAAGCGCTAATTTAAAAAGAAAAGCGACTTCCACGGTTTTTGATATCGATGCGGTGTGGCTCGTTCTGTGTTGCTTATATAGATAAAATTCAGTTGTCAGTCGGTGGGGGAAAGGGCGCGATGTGGGTGGGCTTGGGTTTTAAGTTATGGCTTTTTTCTTTCCGTCGATGAAATATTTTTTGCAATCGTTTTTAGTTGCAATATGTTTTGTAATCTTGTAAATTAATTCTTTTGTGTTGGAATAATAGTCATCGTCTTCGCACTTAGTGTAGTATTTGATTCTAGTGTCCGCAAATTTCCAGTGTTGATCATTTGGAATACCACGTAGCTTTTTCAAATCGTAGACATCGATTTTAACAAGATGAGTGCTCTTTGAGACATCATCTACTCGACAAGATATATAATTTGTACCTCCATTTGCAGATTGAGCAACAGTAGATGAGTATTCCGTAGCCTGCCTCTTTCTGGGCTTATCAAAAAATACATCTATGTTGTTGGTTCGTTTTTGGGCTTGGATTTTAGGTGGTTCAATATCTTGGCCTTCATCATCAGTCAAATTACTGTAATAATAATTTTTTATTGGGTAATCAATAGAGTTCTCGTTTAATATCTAAAACAAACAGAAAAAAATCCATGAGAGGTTTTATACAAATAGAAAACAGACAATGTTTGGTGTATGTACATAGTTTTGAAACTTACCTCCATTTTAACTCGTGGCAGCAGCACGCAGCAGTCTAAGACGTAGACACACCGTTTAGAACTTAAAACCCACAACAATGTACTACACGTACAATATGTACTATGATAAATTTAATCACTTCAAGCACCGTTGTTACTATTATGTGGACGAAGCAATCTGAACGAATGATGGCGCTGTCTGTCGGAGTTCCGCTTTTATTGAGAACACGCACACACTCACACATACACACCCTACACGCTCATATATGTCGTAGATAAGACAAAAAAATGTTGAATAGAACACCAACACCTGCTCGTGGTATAAAGCGACAAGTCGTAACCAGTTTGCATAACGCAGTGCCTATATGATAAAATAAACGGGACGTGTTTCAACCTGCAAAGAAACATCTGTTTGTGGCACCAAACGACGCGTACTAACCAGTTTGAATCTGCTTAGCTTTATTTCGTTTTAATTATAATCTTCAATAGGACATGACATTTGATAATAAATGCGGATATTTATCTGTATTTTCATACTCTCAGAGCGTGTGAATACCTTTACCGTGAGAAAAAGCCAAAACTAGCGATTATAAATTCTAAGAATGCTTATAAAAACCACAATAGAACGCACCTGACACGTAAGGTGTATCTGCATTGTATAGCCGGTGGTCACAAATCAACAAACGTATTTTTTCAATTTTACTTATGTTCTTTTCATTCTCCCAACCCACATAAATTTTTCAATGATATATCGTAATAGCTTTACTGCGAGAAATACCAAAAAACGTGCGGTGCTATTGAATAAAATAAACGATCAAAAAATTCGTAGTACTTAGAAAAAAAAGCGATGGGAAAAAAAAAAAAAAAAACAGAACCAATGAAATGCACCTGTCACATAAGAAACACATGTCTCTACCTGCATTGTATAGTGCACGGCCATAAATCAACAAACTAAAAAAAACTGTGAGAACAGTCCACTTAAAAAAAAATCTACTTAGAAAAACATACAAAAAAAACCTTCATAAATCAAAATCGTTTTGTTTTTTTCAAGACAAAGTAAAAAAAAACATGAAAATTTTCTGCTCCGCAGGGTTCTGAAACCGTGTGCCAGAAGCAGTAACTTACATACTACTGACATGCCGCACCATGGGGTACGCAAGAAAAAAAAATGACATCCCCACTTTACGAGTAGGGGAGGTACCCAATAAAAAAAAATATTTCAAAATTTTATTGTACCACTTTGTCAGCGTAACTAATATGTATATTCATGCCAAATTGCAGCTTTCTAGAACTAAGCATCTCTGAGCTATTGCTCGCACTATTGTGCGGACAGACGGACGGACGGACGGACGGACATGGCGAAACTATAAGGGTTCCTTGTGGACTTCGGAACCCTAAAAAGTAAAGTGGTAAAACGCTTTTTTCGTATTACTAATTAAATTAATCAATGTAAATAAACGCCAAGATCAAATCGACCCTTAACCGCTTAAAAAGAGTTTACACAGTTAGAAGTTCACACAAACCTCATAAATGCCATGGCTTTTCCGGTATTTCGCCAGAGGGACACACAAGTGGATTAATTACACTTGAATCTTGCGCTAATGAAACCTCGAAGTGTTTTTCACTATTTATCAGTATGAAGTCACTGCAAACTAGCACAGGCCAGCCCTCACGCAGTCAGCGCGGAGGAGAATCGCTGGGGTTTTAGTGGGTATTCCGACCACTCTGGTCGGCGAGTCCCACATTACCAACGCATTTCCACAGCGACGAAAAAAAGGCTCGGACACTAATTTTATCCAATCTAAGTATCTAGAGAAGAACGTCTCAAAATAAACTTTACACCTTGTCCTCTACCAGATATCACATGAATATTCCACGATATTTAAAAATCTAAAACTTCGACGTACCTACTAAGAATTTAAGAATTGATTCGACACTTAGGTATCACTTTTGTACGTACAGTGCCTCCGATTTTGCTAAGAGTGTATTGTAAAGGCTGTCTTAGAGAGATACTATCTCCCTACTTAGTCACTAGCACTACCGAAAATAATGATAAACACGTGAACCAGTGCGATCTCTACGTTATTAGTATTCAAACTGCGGTGTTTGCGACCTTGCCCCGTTCGAGCCGCCTACATAACGAGCTAAGTAAGCATTACGCCCAATACGAGAATGATTCGGTGGTCACCGAGCACTTTGATTGCCAAGGCCGAGAAGTTTACAAGTGACGTAAGTAAGTATGTTTTAAATTAAAATAAGCTAATATGGGAGATGGGCGGGACACTTTGCAAGATGGAATGATGGCAGATGGTCGCAGGCAGTCACGGAATGGTATAGGCAAACGAGCGCACAGCCCACATGATGGTAAGTGGTCACTGCGACCCATGGACACCGAAATCCTATGATCCCCCATTAAGAAACCATAAGATCTCGAATGCGTTGCCTACCCTGAGGCCTAAGATGGAATGCCTCTGTGCCAGAAACTTCACCGGCTGCCTTAACCCCCTACCGGAACACAACAGTGCGAGCACTGCTATTTGGCGGCAGGTTAGCGGGGAAAGACGGTGGTACAGACAGCAGCAGAAGTAGATAAGCGGTCCAGGTGTTCAAAATGACCTACACACGACCTTATTCTTAAGACGTTAAGGGCGTGTGTAGGTCATTTTGAACACCTGGACAGCTTATCTACTTCTGCTGCTGACTGTACTACCCCGGACGGACCCAGCACCAGGTCCTACCCAGGTTGTGGTGTTGGTGGTTAAGTCCTACTCCGAGTATCAGCTATGCGTTATGTGCAAAATCCCACTACTAAATAATGTGTGAGCTTGTCAGCAGGACATGTTTGGCTTTTTCGAGTTGTGTCCGGCCTGTCCGGGTTTTGTTTAGCTTTTTGGTAGAGCCTCAAGCGAAGCAATCATCATTCATCATAATCATCATCATCACTACTCTCAGTCATGTCAGTACTGATCGAGGGAAGCTGAAATTATCCCTCAAGGAATCCTATCCTCTAATTGCCAAGAGTTCCTTGTGGGATTCCTTGAGGAGTGTAAGGAAACTCTAGGAGAAGATTTTCCAAAATTCCCACGGGAACGGGAAAAATTGGGGTTTAACAATAAAAAAAAGGTATTTCCGGCTTTATAAAGTCGTGTTTGGCTTTTAGTTGTGTTGTGGACATTGTAGCAACTTATTGTTGGTGTCAGGCTTTTAGGGTAAAATGTCCGGCCTTTTTTGGGCAAAGTCCGGCTTTTTCATTTTAGGAGATGGCAACCCTAGCCATGCTTCCATCTCTCCTAAAATCATTTACGCAACTACCTATGCATTTTCAGTGTTTAAATTAGCAGTTAGTGGTCACTGTGCAAATGACGTGTAAAGTACAGGGTCATTGACCGCAAGTTTTTACATCGCAGAGTTGCATTGGCGAAAAATATTTGCATCGCGAATTGAGATCTTACTACCTATTTGATGAATCAAACAAGACAGCCAAGGTCAGCTCCTCTCAATAAAATCTAGCATTTTTTGCAAGACGCCGCTAAATATGGCATCTTATATTATCTTATCATGGTAAATGCAAATGACGTAAACAGGGTCACTGCCCGCAATTCTTTTTATTAGGTATCTCGCTTACGCTGCATTAGGCAAACACATAATTATGTAAGTACCTTTATCGCGACTATTAGTAGAACTTACTATTTACAAGACAATTAATCTTTGCCCTTGACTTAATGCGTTTTTTAACCGACTTCAAAAAAAGGAGGTTCTCAATTCGTCGTAATCTTTTTTTTTTAATGTAGGTATTTTCACCAAAAATAAATAGTGAACGTGAACCGATTTCGATGATTCTTTTTTTGTACTACCAAGTTGGTCCCATATTCATTTGGTTCAAATCAAAATCAAAAAATCAAGCTAGTACATAGATGATTTTGGTGTCAACTTCGAAGACTTCAGAGTGACTTATGTATTTCAATAGTTTTTCGGCTACAGTTTCCAAAACTGCAGCCGAAAAATAAAAAAAAACTACTTTCAAACTCCGACAGACTGCGAAGTCGGTGTCAAGTGAATCGACCCAAAGAAATGATAATCATATACTGAACTTGACATTGACATCGCAGTCTGTCGGAGTTTGAAGGCGGTATATTTTTTTTTGTAACAATTGCTGGATTTTTGGAATTGGAAGGTCTCATCATGGCTTGGCTAGCTCTGCTTTTGATATACCTAAATGTGATATACATACATACTATTATACATAGCTACTATAGTACAGAAACACAAATACATTCAACAGCTTCGGATACATGCACATATTTACTGAAGTCAAGATAACAAATGCGGACTAGATTTTAGTTCTTGTTGATGTTCTTGTCCAGCATTTTGGGTCACGGTCACATTATCAAGTGGTTCTGTAATTACCCATTGATGAATTGGTGTCACCTGCCAGGAAACGGTCGAAACTGATAAGCTTCTAAGTAGTACCAAATACCTATTGTTGTTCTTATCTATCAGGTTCGCCATCTAGCTTCAAGTAGCGGTAGCAACTACTAAACGGTCGGGTAATCGGGGTTCAGCCACTGGACGCTAGATGTCGATCTAGTGTTAACCCGCGTTCTGGAGCATGCACTACAGTATGGGCTCTGCCACTCTTCTTGTATTCTGTCATTTCTCTGACCATGACCAATATAAATATGCATAAAATAAATTAAATAAGCCTCTATTACTGACTATTAATTTACAATAAAACTTAATTATATTACTATATACATTGTGTTTAGTTATGTTACTTTATTGTGTTTCTGACATCCGGGATGTTTTCATTTGTATCAGTCTGCCCCTTGGCAAAGGCCTCCCCTAGAATTTTCCATTCTTGTCTGTCCATGGCTTTCCTTCTCCACATTGGTCCAGCCATTTCCCTTATCTCATCTTCCCATCTTTTTCTTTGTCTTCCCTTTCTCCTTTTCCCGTCACGGGGGTACCAGACAGTGATGTATTTGGACCACTTGTCTTTTCGGCTACGAATTGTCTGCCCAATCCATTTCCATTTAAGTTTTTTATTGTATATGCGACATCAGTTACACCTGTCATTGTCCTGATATTTGTTAGCTTAACTTTATCTTTCAATTTGATGTTTAACATACTTCTTTCCATTCTATTTTGGCACACTTTCATCGCTTTCCTTTGTTTTTCTGTTAGGGCCCATGTTTGACACCCGTACGTAAGGCATGGCAATATACAAGTATTAAAAACCTTCTTTTTATCTTTCGTTGAAAAATTTGGGCTCTTTATAATTTCTTTTAATGACCAATATCTTTTCCATGAGTTACTTATTCTTGTTTTTATTTCTTTTTGAATTTGATCTACTGGTGAAATTATAGTATAAATATGTGTGAAATAATAGTATTTATAGTATACATATGCATACTTACCTTCTATTACATTGTTTAGTGAAGTTAATTACTTGTGGTGCCAATATTTTTCCAAATGTAGGCATACAAGTACCTATTTATACATATACTACCTTAGTTAGAAGCATATGGTTATGCAGTTTTAGTGTTCGGGATCTTTCTACGCCTTAAGTTTACAGTGTCCTACCTCTAGTGCCCTACATGACTTATGAGAGCTGCTATTTGGAATACCTATAAAATCTAACTTTAAAATTTATAATATAAAATATATGATGCACTTCAATATCAGCCCTCATAGTAGGTATCACTACATGTAGTCAGTGTAATGCGCTCTTTATATTGATATTTATCATCATCATTCATCACCATCATCATCATCATCATCATCATCATCATCATCATCATCATCAGTCTTAGATCATGGTATTTGCCTTTCATTATATTTGTCATACATATTTTAATAAGCATAAGCACCCTGGTTATTATCTTTAATGTGGTTCCGGCATGTCGAAATTGAATCGCCAGAGTAACTGATTATAATTAATAGTTTCCGGTTGGTCAGTGCAGTGTCTAATGATGTTAAAGACAAAGGTATTACAAAAGGGCTGTGGAAATGATTGTGCTTGGCCATCAGTTTGCGATGCTGATTAGGACTGATTCTAATATGAGCGATGCATAATGAAGTCCCAGGGAAGAACACAGGCTACTCTTTTTTAAGTTCGGTATACATGATGTCAGTGTATTCACCAGTCTTGGTGAAGTCAGCAATGTATGCCTACCGTCTGGTAAGCATACATTGCTGACTTCAAGAAAACTCTTAATACTTAATGTTGGTATGTCTATTACAGACTAAATCGAAATTTATCCCGGACAGACGCTTAGTTCCAGCAGGAGCACTATAACCAAATTCCACGCGGATGAAGTCGCGGGCAGAAGCTAGTGAATGTATAAATTATGTATAAGTATTGGGTAGTCTGTCAATAATTAGGTCTGAGTGACTAACTTCAGTTTGATTCTCGAAAATTTTGCAACCAGGAAAACCCTGGATTTTGGTTCAATGCCTCGGCGCCTGTATTTTTTCAACACAGACTACAAAAAAGCCCTGTCCGGACACCCTCTAAACGAGGACAGATCCAGGGACACTCAGATGGATGGCAACCCTAGATGCATCTGTTGCTATATCCATACTAATATTATAAATTTGAAAGTAACTAACTCTGTCTGCCTGACTATATGTTACCTCTTCACACTTTTGCTGGACCAATTTAAATGAAGTAGACATAGGTATTCAAGTGATCCTTCTTAGTAACTGACTGTGATCTAGTTACTTTAGTGAAAATGAGTATCATTGAAATAAACTTAATTCTATTTTTAAAATTAATTCTCAGGGTGAAATGTTAATGAAATAACTGCAAGCTTACACAATAATCTTCTAGTATAGTTCACTTAAGCTAGTAAGAGAGTAATTTTGTAGTTATGAAACAAAGGAAACTGCTAACACTCTTAGGTAACAGTTTATAATGTAACTAGCAGGAATATGACCAAGAAAGCGGAGTGAATCAAGGTATTATCCCTGAAAAAGAATACATGAGAGATGTTACAAAGAGATCAATGTCATTTTCAGAAAAATAAATAGAAATTCGGTTTCATGTTACTTTTGATTTGGCTGCATTTTACAAACTTCTCTCCATAATAGTTTTTCTGGATTTCCTTTGTTACAAAATCCCCTTTATTCGTTTTATGGTACGCATTATGGTATTTATGGTAGTCATCATACTAGATCTCAAAATTAAAAATGCTCGATGCAATTGTAATTTGATGATACCTCTCTGAATAGTTTATTTAGAGTTCAATTTTTCTACATAAAACATTTTACAGGAAGTTTAATAAAAGGGAAAACATTAAATTTACACATGTCTTTCACTTTTGTTTAACATCCTAGTTAAAACGGTTCACAAAGTTTCAAATAAACAACAAACAACTTACCCCGTGGCGGGTGACAGGATATTTCGTTCAATTATAACGTTTACGATACATTACAATTCACAGGCCTACGTTTATTTCATAAAATAGCTTAATTTCACTAAAATAAGGAACGAAAAATAACTCAAACAAACCACTGTTTTCTATAAAGCATTCATGCACAATGCTGCACTTTTGTTTGGGCACCTATAATATACGTATTACTTTGATCTATTCTTAGCATCTCTATCTTTCAAATGCATTTTGTGAATTGTTTTCCATAGTGCTGTCAATTAAACTGTCTTGCTTCATTGGGTCTTTTATAAAAAAAGCAGCTCGTGATTGGTCGGGGACACTGAATGCTTAATTGACGTAACAAAGGAAACAATCGTGTTTCAGACAATCAGAAGATAGTATTTTTTCGTCAACTCGTACATAATTATGATATTATTTTTTATTTATACATTTAGTAAAATATTTCTAATTTTATATACAATACAATAGTCAACATTCTTGTTTTAATCCATATTTATAAGCCAGAATTAAGTGACACAAAAGAAAGTGGTTCGTAGCATTGCCGCTAGATGTCGTTAAACAGCGCCATCTATTTCTTGGTAATAGAAGTATTGTAAAATTAATAGTTTGTGATGATGACGGAGAGGTAGTGAAGTAGAAAGTAGTAAAACTAGCTGTATCCAGTGGTATAACCCGCGTAGGGCCAATTTTTCTCGTTCTCTTAGGGCTTAGGAAAGAGGGTATGAGAACAAGAGATCATACGTACTGGCTGACGTAACGTAACGTAATGAATAAGAATCCTTCATCGCGCCTGCCAAATTATGAGAGCAAAATGTTCTGGCTATGAATTCTTACAGGCCAATGTTTTTTGTGGCGCTATCTATCCAAAATAATCATGTAAATGTTCATGTAAAACTCACTACTTGTTGGTGTGACAAAATTTGATCAATATTTAAGGGGCTCAAAATTTACCTTGATTACGGACCACAAACCACTGATACATATACTCGGAACAAACAGAAACTTACCAAAGGTTGTTAACAACAGGCTAATCAGATGGGCACTGATAATCGGAAGCTACGACTATGACATTGTATATACAAAATGCGAAAATAATGCACTTGCAGACCCTTTATCCATAATGCCAAATCCAGATGAAAAACCGTCGATCGCCGAAAGCGTAACTCACAGAATTGTACATAACATACACAATAGCCAATTCGAAGACATAGCAATAAGCGAAGGTACTATCAAAGAACATACAAAGCAAGACGCTATATTAAAAAATGTTATGCACTGCATTGTTAAAAATTGGAAAACTTACAAATACTTACGACGACAAAACATTACAACCGTTTTTAAAAAAGAGAAATGAACTGTCCATTGAAAACGGAATCTTAATGCTACATGGAAGAATCATCATACCAGTCACGCTGAGAAAGGTAACACTTAAGTATCTCCACAGGGGACATCCCGGGATATCCGCTATGAGGGCACTCGTACGCTTTTATGTGTGGTGGCCGTCCATCGAAGAGGACATTGACAGTTACGTAAAAAATTGCAGAGCGTGCCAGGAAAACAGGCTAAACAAACCAGAACTACCTATATTCTCCTGGTCAATACCAGATAACGTCTGACAGAGAATCCATGTTGATTTCGCGGGACCTTTCCTGGGAAAATATTGGTTAGTCCTTTGTGACGCACTATTAAAGTGGATAGAAATAAGTCCAATGAACAGAATAACAACAGATAAACTATGTGACGAACTCAGCGACATATTCACAACGTTTGGATTACCTGAAATAATAGTGTCAGACAACGGCCCACAGTTCACATCAGAATCACCTACTTATTGCAAAAGGAGAGGAATATCACACATCACTGCATCCCCGTACCATCCCCGCACAAACGGCCTCGCTGAACGTTTGGTTCGCACTTTCAAGTCCCGAATGTCCGAAGGAGAACACCACAGCAACACAACAGAACGCCTACGAGATTTACTATTTACTTACAGAAACACACCGCATAACACTACAATGAAATCTCCAGCGTTCATGATGTTCGGACGACAGTTAACTTGTGTTTTAGATAACGCACGCCCAAGTACAAAGAAAATGCTACAGCATAGACACGTTCGAGCAAACATCTTGGCTGAAAACCAACAAACAGCAAAAGGGACAACTCACGCACCGGGAGATAAGGTCTATACCAAGACGAGAGAAGACCATATTTGGAAACCAGCAGTTGTAGCACAATGAACTCATAGATATTCCTATGTCATACAAACACCGGAAGGTGTCTTTCGACGGAGACATACCGATCACATACGCGATATACATATACGGCCACGATTGGGAGAAGAGACACCCTCACGACATGAAGTCGCTACCACACCATTTCATACACCCGCTGGAACCCCTCAAGTCCCCAACTCGTCGAGCACACCTGAAACATCAACACTAACGCCCATGTACTCACCTGGCGCTCCGACTACGCAGAGTCCCCTAACAGTCGCTGCATCCCAAGCACCTCTGCGACGTAGCACCAGAACTACAAGAGCTCCACGACGGCTCATAGAGGAGCTCTGATCTCCATGGATGGGGAGGAATGCTATAACCACCTTCCTACAAGTTTAGAAGAAAGTTTGAGTTGTCAATTTGATTTTCTACTCTCTTGTCATGAGCATATTAAAATGCATTTAATTATTGAACATTGTTTTATATCAAATAACAAGGGGACTTTAGACGTTATCTCCTGTTAAAGAAAGAACTCAATTATGTTATCCCTTTATATGTGCGTTTTCCCGGGACATATGCTCAAGTTTGTCTTTCCCCGGGACGCGAAATCAGGTAAGTCAAATTTCATCTAACTCGGTCCAGCGGTTGAAGTGAGAAGAGTTAACAAAAAGGCAGACAGCTATTATTTGGGTTTACTCCAAAATCTTACAATTGTGTCGGAAATTAAAATAATGAGCCGTGCTAGTTTGTGTGACAATTAAACATTTTTTTTAAACTTAAACGGTTTTATTTAGCTTGCTCTGTCGGCCTTGATTAAACGGTTTTTAGTAAAATACAGTTTTGTATGAATCACAAAATGAAAATCCAATATGGCCGCCAACAAAAACTAAAAACTTGAAATTAAAAATAAAAACAGTTTTTTTCAAGTTAAAAGGTTTTATCGAAAGATGCACTAAAAGCTAAAGAATAATTCGGTAGATCCTGGCGGTAGCTACTGTGACTGATACTTAAGTCATCACACCACACCACTCTCCTCTTCAGTCTAGGGCATTGATCAGACAAAATAAGTTTTTTCAAAAATTTAATTTTTGGGACAGGCTTTTATTGCTGACTATACTTTTCTTTGTAAATCCTTCATCTACCCTTCAAGACGAATCAAACGCGCCCAAATTCGATGGGTTTATGTAGTTTTATTACGGAGTTCCTATGGCCACCTTCCAGCTCCATCATCAGATCAGCTCCACGTCATCATAATATTGCATTGTCACGCGATATACATATTCGTGCCAAATTTCAACTCAATCGGAAATCGGAAAGTGGGTCTTTAACTTGCAAGATTCCATTACATAGTTACATACAGGTCGACCTAATAGAAGCGTGTTAAAAATAATATCGTTGGGCGTTTGAAATTCCTATTTATTTATTGTTTTTACATATTTACGCAGGTTCTGCCCGCGACTTCGCCCTTTTTTCGCAGGAACTACCTATGCGTTTTGCCGGGATAAAAAGTATTTCCCGGGACTCCAGCTCTCTCCATACCAAATTTCGTCTAAATCGGTCCAGCGGTTGAAGCGTGAAGAAGTATAGCTACTAACAAACAGACAGAGTTAATGTCGCATTTATATAATACCAGCTTCTGCCCGCGACTTTGCCCGCGTGGAATTCGGTTATCGCGTTCTCGCGGGAACTATGCGTTTTTCCGAGATAAAAAGTAGCCTATGTCCTTTCCCGGGACACCAACTAATCTCCATGCCAAATTTCATCTCAATCGGTCCAGCGGTTGAAGTGTGAAGAGGTAACAGGCAGACAGACAGACAGAGTTACTTTCGCATTTATAATATTAATATGGAAATATGGATTAGTTATGGGATAGATGGCGGAGCGATGAGGTCCAGAATATATAAAAAAAATCGTTTTAGGCTATGCAAAAATGAAAAACCGACCAAGTGCGTGTCGGGCCACGCGCAAAGTATAGGGTTCCGAAGTTGACGATGCCAACAGTACCTTTCTAAGACTTATTAGCATCTAGCTAGCCTGTGGTATGAATGACGTGCCCGCCCGACGCCCCTGCCGCTCGAGAAAAATCATCATAATAAGTTGGTCGACTATTACTCGTAAGTTTGTACAGCCTACTTAGCTGTGATAGTTTTCCTTTCAACTACGTTATATATGCCACAACGGTGATTTTTTTCAGCCATCCAAATATCACCCTTTAGCTGGCAGGGGGGGGGGGGACACGTGACCCTAACAAAAAATTGCACTTTAAAGCTTAATATTTCACAAACGCATCACTAAATCAAAAAATGGTTTAACAAACCCACAATATTTTTTGAAGACCTATTCAACGATACGCAAGAAAAAAAAATTACATCCCCACTTTACGAGTAGGGGAGGTACCCTATAAAAAAATATATTTCAACATTTATTATTCATGCCAAATTACAGCTTTCTAGACCTAAGCATCTCCGAGCAATAGTGCGGACAGACGGACGGACGGACGGACGGACGGACATGGCGAAACTATAAGGGTTCCTTGTGGACTTCGGAACCCTAAAAATGGACTGTGAGGTTTGCAGCTATGAGAGCCACTAGTAACAGCACCTTCCACTACCACACGCAACATTTGCAAGAGCATTAGGAAGGAGCATTACCAATATTATCAGGTAGAGTAGAGCAGATGCGTATCTTCACAAAGGCCGCCTTACTGTCATTTTTTTCTGTGTGCAAACACTATTCTCCAACATACAGCCATGAATGCCCGTGTGCCTTAATAAGATTTATTGTAACCGAACCGATCTTGTTTTGACACTCACAATAGCACGGGATTCTTGGTGGTTAGAACTTTTGTGTGGTCCCCATTGTTGGTACTAAGGAAAGTCAAAAATTGTTTACAATAACACACCTGGGAAGGAAAAAAATATCGATTAGGAAACTATAACAGTTTGCAGTGGACGATATCGATTGATAAATGTAGCACAAAACAGTCAAAGACCTGTTTTATTAACTACTTAGATACATTACAAATTACAATACTCGTAGAAATCTTCTACTACCTAAAGTCCCGCGCCTTCACATTTCAAAACGCTTCATTCTTTTAATTATTATTTCAAAAGCACCACCAACACTCTCAACGCATAGTTGATGGCTGTCTCAGCACGCACACATGTGTTGAGAGTGCTGGTGGTGCTTTTTAAATACATTGAAGCGTTTTGAAATGTGAAGGCGCGGGACTTTAGATAGTAGAAGATCTCTAACGCTATAAATAGCGATTAATATCAAATAGTACCAATTTGTTAATTTGTCTATGGAAAGTTCCTGTAATTATAAAGCGTAAAATATCTATTGCGATGAACCCCCATTCCTGTAGAAATCAATTGCCGTGGCCTGCTTTAGTCTGGCTAAAGTTCGAGAAGGGAACTAATAGACCGATTTGGCAGATTCTTCTTTTGGCGTGTTTTTTAAGTGTTCAGGCAAGTTTTATGTATTGTAACTTAGTAGGTACGTACACTGTGTAAAGCCGGGGCGAGCTGAAAGCTAAAAAAAAAATCTATAAAAAAAAACCGCCTTCAAACTCCGATACTTCACTTCACTATAGTTGACACCGACTTCGCAGTCCGTCGGAGTTTGAAGGCGGTTTTTACTTCTTTATTTAAAACATTTTTTTCGGCTACTGTTTCCAAACATTACTAAGTATAGTAATACATAAGTAACTCAGCCTTCGAAATTGACACAAAAATCATCTACGTGCTAGCTAATTTTGAGGAGTTCCCTCATTTTCTCATGGATCCCATCATCAGAACTGAACCAAATTAATATGGGACCAACTTGGAAGTACCATCTTTCGAACAAAAAAGAATCCTCGAAATCGGTTCACGTTAACTATTTGTTTTTTGGTGAACATACATAAAAAAAAGATTCCGACGAATTGAGAACTTCCTCCTTTTTAAAAGTCGGTTAATAAACAATTTTTTAGCCACTCACCTCCGAAAGTAGGTTCAACGTGGGTTCCCGTTGGCAGTTGTGATTGGGAACCTGTCTTTGGAATGTACGACAGATGAGCTCCCACGATATTTTTCCTGATAAAGCTAGCTCGTAAAATTCGAATTCAATTTCACACAAGGATTTTATGATCATACAATGCAATGCAACCTTCATGTGAGAGAATGCATTGGCATTGGGCGGCGGATATTGAAGCCGTTATCTCCCTAATCATAGTCTGACAAAGCTAACTCCACTGGAGTTAAATTTGGCGACCGCGTATCGAAATAGAGATATGACGAAAATTACGTTGTTATGAAAACGCGTCAATTTCTAAGTATTTATATTGTCAGAATAGGTGCATAATATATATTTAATAATCATTAAATCCTGGAAAAAATTAAAGTCATGGTCCAGCAGATTAAATATATATTATACTACCATATACTAATATGTTATTATAAATCTGAAAGTAACTCTGTCTCTCTGTCTATCTAGGGCCTATATTCGAAGTCTTAAACAGGGACAGGGAGATTCCCCAAAGCATAGCTCACGCGTCACGGCGCTCAAGTTGAACTTTAAATCTAGCTGCTTAAAGTTTGATTGCAACGCCGCGACGCGTGAGCGATGCTATAGGGAATCTCCCTGTCCCTATTTAAGACTTCGAATAGAGTCTCTGTTACCAGATCCTCTTCATGCTTCATGAAAGTTGGAGTCCTGGGAAAGCACATAGGCTACTTTTTATCCCAGAAAGACGCACAGATCCCGCGGTAACGCGAAAACCGAATCCCTCGCGGGCGAAGTCGTAGTTAGTCGAACGCAGAAGCCAGTTACTGTAATAAAGTTCAACTTTCAAATAGCTTCAGGTGCTTTCCTTATGAGTGTTTCGATTCTGTACGATGTACTGTGTACACGATAACGATAGAAACCGGAGAGTTATGGTAATGCACCCCGATAGGCAGGGCGTCCTCAACGGCCTACGTTTAGAAAACTCTAATCTAACATATAAACATAAAAACGTCCATGCTCGCGTCACTAAAAGGCGATTGTTGTTAAATTTAATGGCGCATTAAATAAAACGAGACGGCCTGACTCACGATAATTACGGTATTGACAAATAAAACAGGTTGAGCTCCATCCAATTTTAACTGCTACGAGTATATTTACGGGCCTGTGAAAGTATATTTTATTAACCAATAATTAGTCTAAACTAAATCATAACAATCCGCTGCAGAATCGAGTCAATCGAATGGAATGAATGGCCTACCGCAATAAGCCTTAGGAATCATTGACCTATAATAACATATGGACGAACAGTGCCTGTTGTGAACAGAATATGTCAAAATATGCTAATAACGCCTCTTTATAATATGTGTCAAGATAAATATTTTATATAAAAGTAAAAAAAAACCTAACACTATAAGACTTGAGTGTCAAATTTACTGAGCGCCAAACGGGTGCCCGAGTTGTTCGGGCACCCGTTTTGACGGGCCATTTTTCTTCGGCTGATTGTGAATCCTAGGAATCCGTATTCCTAAGGCTCATTGCGGTAAACCATTCATTTGCGATCTTCAAGATAACCGTCGGTCCCTCTACGATGTACGAATTTGAACCATGTAGGTAGTGTAGATATTCTACTTTTTATATCAGTGCGAAAAAGCTTCAATAAATACTACTACTACTACAGCCTGTTTGCGTCCCACTGCTGGGCACAGGCCTCCTCTCATCACGAGAGGGTTTGGGTTGGACTTCACACACATATTTGAATTACTTCGCAGATGCGTGCAGGTTTCCTCACGATGCTTTACTTCACCGAAAAGCTCAGTGGTAAATTAAAATTGAATTTCGCACATAAGTAAACTTAGAGGTGCGAGGCGGAATCGAACCCCCGACCCTCTGCATGAGAGGCGGTAGGTCGAACCACTAGGCCACCACGGCTTTTTTTCACCACCAATAATTAGTCTACACTAAATTAAATCATAACAATCCGCTGCAAAATTGAGTCAATCCATTTTCATTTCAAATTTCAAGATAGGTAACGCTTTTTCGATAATAATGGGTGCTGCCTGTTTCCTATAAGGCTCAACCTGTAACTCCTGTAAGTATATACCTATAGGTATATTATGTTTAACAGTGAACGTCTCTCGACTGCAAAATCATCGTCATCACCATCATCATTTCATCATCAAAGACGTCCACTGCTGGACATAGGCCTCCCCCAAGGCGCGCCACTCAGACTGGTCCTATGCTACTTGCTTCTACCGGTTTCCCGCGACTTTCACGAGGTCGCTCCATCTTGTCGATTGAAATAATGATTACGAAGAATTATTTCATAATGATTTTTGCAATTTAGATACTTAGTATAGGCATTTAAATTATGTTTATCGAATTACCCCACCTTTATATTTCAAATTCATATTTTATTTTTAATCAGTGTAAGGTGTAAGTACCTTATTTTTGGAACTCTCCTTATGTTCCTATGTAGATTCAGTCTATTTTTATTAGTATTTTTTTTCAATTAAGAAATCAACTGTATATTTTATGATTGTCATAAACAAAAACGGTATTTTTACCGCCATTTCCACGATTATTGGACATTTCCTCCAAATGAAATGTTTGCGTAAAGAGCCTTTTCGAATAATTCCTTTGATCTGATTCTGTCCCCGAGTAAAACGTTTTCTCCGAATCGTTATCAAGTCCGCTTGACCCTATTAACGGGTCTCATTTCGGGTCTACTTTTATTTATACTTATATATCCAAATAGAAATCACATTAAAGTAATGGACATAAAAATAGTCGATTTGGGAGCAAATGTAAGTATCGGATAGAGCTTAGGATGTCGAGTGTTACACCGACGTCACAGAGCGAACACGGCCTATAAAAGCACGATTTCGAACACAATTCGAATGAAGTGTCAATGTGTGCGTGCGAGGACGTCTGTACACTTGCAAATGTATGTGTACCACTACGCGGGCCAAGCCAATGATTCACTCTCCATCTCCGGATGAAACAAATGATGGTAAGGGCGAGTTGGGCGCGAGTTGCGTGCGGGCTAGAGTCAGGCGGGTGATTCCGTGTTCTGTATGTAGTACCTACTATTAAATATTCTGTGCCAACGCGTCGAGTCTCACCAATATTACTTACTAGCTTCTGCCCGCGACTTCGCGTACGTAGAATTGGATTATCGCGTTCCCGTGGGAACTATGCGTCTTTCCAGGATGAAAAGTAGCCTTTGCCTATGCTAAATTTCATCTATAAATAGGTCCAACGCTTGAAGCGTGAAGAGATAACAGACAGACAGATTTTTACAGAGAGTTACTTTATCAGTGTATTGGTATTTACCTACTGTAATGCTGTATAAAAGTAATTTTTAAATAAATAAATAAAATACTAATATAAGATGTATACCTATTCCCGGATATCACGCGGTATTGCGGTCTAACCATATAGCATTGTCATGATTTGATGGTTATGCATTTATTTATTTACTTTTTTGCACAAGAAGACAAAGTTGTACAAATGGCGAACGTATCAAGATCGACAGCGAATCTCGGTGTGACAACACTGAACAACACAGCTTACAATACAGGGTTTGCACGCCGCTCACGTCCATGATTGGTCATTTCAGTATATCCTGCTAGACGCCGCTCGAATCCCAAATGAATTACGAGAATTGTTTATATGTCGGTGCTTACCGATTTGGTTGATCCGTAAAAAGGTCAAATTGACGTATGCTGCAGTCAGAGATGTACAAGATACCCTATATAAAGTGTCTGATACAAAATACAAGCTACTTTAAAATTGAGTATTTCAGATACATATACCTTTCTAGAGTAGTATCTGAAATACTACACTCAACAGCAATTATTACTTAGTACCTCCATGATCTTGTCACGTCATGAAATGCGTACTATTAGGTACCAAAAGTATTTTAACAGCCATACCAAACAAAACGTATTTAGATAAAAGATACAAGATACATCTAAATAAAACCGGCCAAGGGTTCCGAAGTTGACGATGCCCTTAGTACTTTTCTAAGACTGCATCTTAGTTAGGCTGCGGTATGACGTGCACGTATAATGCACGCACGAATTTTACTTTTCCGTACCTACAATTTTTAGGTTTTACACAACATTTTAGGTTTGTTAAAACCATTTTTCGATTAAGTGATGCGTTTGTGAAATATTAAGCTTTAAAGTGCTATTTTTTGTTAGAGTCGAGTGTCCCCCCCCCCCCCCCTGCCAGCTAAATGGTGGTACTTGGATGGCTGAAAAAAATCACGGTTGTGGCATATATATATAACGTAGTTGAAAGGAAAACTATCACAGCTAAGTAGGCTGTACACATTTACGAGTCATAGTCGACCAACTTATGAAATGATTAAAAAACCAATGATTTTTCTCGAGCGGCAGGGGCTAAGATGCTAAATAAGTCTTAGAAAGGTACTGTGGGCATCGCCAACTTCGGAACCCTATACTTTGCGCGTGGCCCGACACGCACTTGGCCGGTTTTTAACCGACTGGTGGTGTCTCACGTTCTGATGATAGGATTTACAAGAAAATGGGGGAACTCCTTGAAAAAATTAGCACGTGTATAGTTTCAAAGACTGCAGTGATACTTTACATACGTCTTGCTATAGGTATATCCATGTTTGGAGCCGAAAAAAAACCCTTCAAAGTTCAAACTCCTACAAAGCGCGAAGCCCGTGTCAAGTGAAAGGACACAAAGGGCGGGTTGATTCAAACCGTCCGTTAAAGTTAACGTTAAATATTTTACTATGGGACAAAATGACGTTTCTGTATGGAATGACAGCTTGGCGGCCATATTTAACGACAAGGAGTCCGTCAACTGTACTTGAATCAACCCAGTCAAAAACAATCTTAGTGAACTTGGCATAGACATAGCAGTCTGTTGGGATTTGATGCGGTTTTTTTACTCATTTTAGGCAAAAAAAGAAACGTTTCTCATTCTAATATCACGTATTTATTTAGTTTGTTTACAGTTACGAAGTCGATTTCACATGACTTTCTTCATTGATTAGGTTCTTAATGTTAATGACTGAACGTGACTGAACATTAACTAACATTACCTACATAGCTTTAATTAGTGCGCTTATTTTATGAACCGACGGAGTTTATTAGAAACTTTAGTCCGTTATTGCAGTGTCTTACATGTCTGGCGTTACACTATGGCCTGTAGGCCTTTGGCTCTATTCGAAGTCTTAAATAGGAACTGGAGATTCCCAATCGCTGCGCTCACGCGTCACGCCGCTCAAGTTGAGCTTTAAATCTAGCTACTTAAAGTTCAGTTGCAACGACTTCGAATAGACCCCCCGTGTGCTTATTTGTAAACAAAATATAAGTTGTATGGTACGTCATTTGTGAAGTTGAGCTTTTAGGTTTTAAATAGGTCATGTAGTTTAATATTACACTCAACAGCAATGAAAATGGCTCACTTTGTAACCTTCCATACAAAGTGACCCGTTTTCATTGCTGTTGAGTGTAGTTTTCACAAATCTTACCTAGTTAAGGACAGGAGACCGGTATTTCAAGCCGGTCAAGTATGTAACTTAAAAATATGTTCTTTTCATTTTGAGCTGATTCCAACCCAACTATTCAGTCACCCCGAATCCGGCTCGCACCTCTGAGTTTACTATTTATGTGCGAATTTCAATTTAGTTTATCACTCTGCCTTTCAGTGAAGGAAAACATCGTGAGAAAACCTGCACGCATCTGCGGAGTCACAGAAATATTATTGAACTAGAACAAACAAGCGAAGGTGCTTGTATGAAAACCAAGCGTGCCGATTTCTTTGACACCTACTAGACTTCAAGAATCAATTTTGATGGCAAATATAACCACCGCGTTGGACCGATTCAAAGGGGTCGATTAGAAATCGAATATTTTATCTTCTAATAGCCGTTTGCCCGCGACTTGTCCAAACTTTGTGAGTTTTTATGGCACGCGAAGTACGAGCATTTGTTGAGTCTACTTAATACATGGTTTGTGTACTAATAAGTAATTCGAGGATGTGTGTGAAGACCCCAATCCGCACTGGGCCCGCGTGGGAACTATCAGCCCAAACCCTCTCGTGATGAGAGGAGGCCGGTGCCAAGCAGTGGATCGTAAATAGGCTGTTGTGGTGGTGGTATTCAGTCACAGTTTGTATTACAAGAAGTTACTGGTAAACCGCAGCTAATTATCTAACGGCGTCAGTCAATTCCCCCAGTCCATCTGATCCCGTGTTTACGGCGTCCATAACACGGGTTTACATTCGCCCCACACTGCATTGTACGATCGCCATTAACCAGGCTTAAACGATTTAATTTTCGACTTTCCCTAAACTTCATTGATCACCTAATCACTGCCCACGACAGAATGATCCTCTTATTTATTGCCCATAACAACTGATACTGTCGTCAGTCCGGTACAGACCTACAGATTTATAAAGTTTAGTGCTAATGAAATTATATCGAATTGCCATAAATTACACGTACAATGGCGGGGTGACCACAATGATGAACCAAATTGGACCTATCTACAATGGCCGTATTTGGGTTTAATAGTGGCAGTCACAACACGGACCACCCCATTTTAATGTGTGCGCCGGCGCAATTGTTGGGCAAGATGTTTCGGTGCAGAAATGTGCGACGTTATTTATAAGCATTGAGTAAATAAAAGTAAACGTTAGACCACACGCACCATAAGATTGCAGATTTCACTTTTATTTGACGAATGTTTCGTGGAACTTCGGCTATATTAGTTACAATTTAAAAATATTATTTTAGAAGTTGAAGAGTTAAATCCAATCTTATATCAGGTAGTTTGATCTTCATTTCGATAAAAACATGAATATTGAATAACCATTTCTAACCTTTTTCCCCCTCTCGTCCCGAACAATGTGAGCAAATTGATGATATCAAACGACGCGGTCGGGTTGAAGCAGCACAATTCATAATTAGGGAATATTATTAAATATCCTGAGTCCCGCGAGCTTCTATTTGGTGGAACATGACGAGACTAAATTCTTCTGGACAAAGGGATGTGGGGCAACAGGAGCGTAGGTAGCGGGGCCGTCCCGTCAATATCGTAGACAGCGGGACACCTTTGTGGCCGCAGGCATTGTGGCCGCTGCCGCGAAGCACTGACCAAAAATCATTAATTCTCTATCACAAAGCAAGAACCCACAAATCGAAGCCCTGAAGAAAAAAATAGGGCCCATTCAGCACCGGTCACTGACACAGAGATACGACCGTATCGTGAATATTTTCATCTGCCTTCTAATTATACGATTTTAGACGACGCGCCCGCCGACAAAGGAGCTGGTTTTGATTATTCATACGAATCATAAGTTTATAATTTCCATCAGTGTTAGCTTTCATGCATTCGAAATGTTGAACGGATCAAACGTATATGTTAATTTAAATTAAATCGTAGACTTGGTGACTACCTTTAATGAAGTTCACTCGTATGCAGCGGAATGTCATTTCGTTCAAGAGCATTGTGATGTACGACATGTAACTAACTAAAATCTAATTTATTTAGACTATAAATAATGCAGTGTATATTTAACTTGAGTACACTTTGTCATCTTGCAGTGCATGCACGTGCTTCGAAACTACTTGAAAGATTGTAATAAAAACAGTGCAGCACTGTTAGTAGTCTCGAATATGAAGCAGGAGCGACAACCTCCTTAAGCCCGTAGACCAAACGTGAGCTGTACGTTGTTGTCGTATAAATCACGAACTCTTTTGTGATTAATGTCAACGTTAAAGCATAAATATTCGTATTTAGTGCAGCGCAGTCCTAACGTCCGTAACCAAACCGGATTAACGAGACCTCCGAATGCGGTAATAAATATAAGTTTCAGCTTACTGTTTACTCATCGAGTCACAATTATGTATTGAAATCCCCACATAAATCTCAAATCATCCGACTAGATAAAGAACTTTTTTTTTGACATCACCAAAATATTTAAACAAATCATTGAAGTATTAATAACGTGTGGCGTAACAAATACGATTAAGAGCGCTAAGTCAGAGCTCCAACACAGATGCTTGGGGTAAATTAAAAAGCGTCTATGAAAAAATGGTCTTTGTGTTTGTCGAAATTCTCTTTATCCGGTAAACCGGTATCCGCGGCCCCTCGCCAAATAATGCTAATCATAATGGCATTACATTCATTCGCCGGATTTCGTCAAGTATCCAAGGATCGGACCCGAATTCCCTCCATTTTTTTCGAGTCGTGATCTCGTCTCAAGCTTTTTTCATCACAAGCCACTAATTTAATCGGAGAAACGATTGTGTCTGCTAATTGAAAAATAAAAAAGATTTGCTGTTTATCATGTTTCGAGCATTCTGTTTCTGTAATTTGCGAGCGCTTTCTTGTGGTTAAGTTAGAAGGCAATTTAAAGTGTCTTAAAAAAGTTTTTAATATATTGTTCCAATGTTATGTTCCATAGCCCACCTGCTTTATTGCTGCTTGTTATTAAAGTGTAAACAAATTAACTTAAGTGAATTTATGACATCTGACCTATCGGTATAGACCTACCCAGGTTTTGAATTGATTTAAAATAATAATGCACATTTGGCCACAATATCCCCGTATAAAGCCACAATTATGAGTTAATGCCAACTCTACAAACTGTGGCCATTAGCACAACTGATACAAAATATTTTGACGTTTGCTGCGACAAAATATATGTATGGGTCCTTGGGGATGGCGTGCATTAGTGCCGTATGACAAAGCGGATGGCAGACAGCTTGGAAGATCGATTCGATTTATGCGTTTTTTGCGGAAACACAATAGGGTCTATTTATCGACAGATAATAGCAACGAGGAACATTTGGCGGGAATCGTCATTTGCTAATGCGGTTAGTTATGGTGATCAAAATCACATGTCATGTTCGATTCATCAATGCACACTGTTTTCCCAGTTCCTGTTCATGATTTGAGAAGAATTTTGTAGCCGCCGACGAAAGTGAATTTTGGTTTAATAAAGACAAAGTATTCAAGTCCACGACCCTCTTCTTTACATTTTCTAGCCCTTGAAATATTTGTTTGACTAAGTAAATTCTAGTTCTAGGTACTTACCTGTCATCAATCTTCACTTCACTTATAGTTTGTTTGTTGATATAAACATCATCTATACTAATAATAATTCTGTAGAAGAAGTCGCGTCTGAAACTTGAAAATTAAAAGAAACTAGGTATCAAGAGGAGGGGACTATTTAAACGATACTGAACACAAAATAACAATTTTTAGAAAAAAATACTTTACTTAACTGGACGGATTGCAACAAAATTTGGTATGGGAGTAGTTTACAACGCTGGTCAACATATAGGCTACTTTTTATCCCGAAAAAAACACATAGTTCTCGCGGGAACGCTATTACCGAATTCCACACAGACAGAAGCTAGTGTGACAATAAAAATAGCCTGACTGTACTTAATTTGTGTCGAGAATGCGTCAGAACTTCAGAAGTAGCCGTAGTATCTTCGGGAAATTCTTTTATCTCTAGAGTGAGATAATTTTTGTTTAACGTGTCTGTTTTGTACTAGGTGACAATGTGATTAATTTGAACCATCCAACGTGATGGATGCGGGAAAAAATATTTTCATCCAACATCTAAGCGGTGCAGGATGCGTCCGTAATAAAAAGTAGATTTAACGTTTTCAGCGGTTCGCCCAAAACGCTGCCAGTTTAAGAAGACCTGTGATAGCGGTTCGGGACTTAGCATGTAGTTGATTTGGGTGAGGAGTTAGCCGGGACAGGGCGGGTCATAGTTCGCTGGTGTGGCCGTAAGAATCGGCTGACGAGTCGGTAGTGTTGTGATTTACAACTTCCTGAGTGAGCGGGCGTTACGTTGGCACTGCATTTGATGGCACTGAGGGCACATAATGCTAACTACTTACGATGCAAGATTTACGTCCGTTTTTAATGTTTTGTACATCAACTTCAGAATGCCTGTACAGTAAAAACTTGTTAGATAGTAATTTATGGCGTTTGAGAGTACGTACCTAATGAAATTAAAGTCTCAGACCGTAGTAGAAAAAAAATCAATAAGGAGTTTGATCTTGAGCACAGAATATTTAATAGTACCAACATACATGTCTTGAGTCCACGTCCATGTGGCAAACGAAACGTCTTATTGAGCTTTTTCAGAAAATAGATTCTCATCAGTCTTTTAAAAATGGATTCAGACCGGATCACTCATGAAAAATTAGAGTAGCACCAATGATGTTGGTGTTACCAAATCTGTAGACTAGCGCCTTGCCTGGTGACTGAAACGCAACGTCAATAAGGAAAGCCTAACCCAACTGGAACGTTTATGTGTGCAATAAATAATAAAATGCCGATGCAGGCATGCATTCCGTCATAAAGTGGCGGCACTCCCAAAGAGCTTGCCGGTGTACAATTTTTACCAGTAGCAGCGAGCAAGCTAATAAAGGCCTTTTCATGTTTCCCGACCGCTTTCATTCACTCAAGCGCATGCCAAGTCACTGATTGATATCATGAAATATTCAAAAAACTGCACTTTGACCTGAATGAACAACAGGAATGCCGGTATGCGCTTTGAATGCAACGCAAGCCGGATGTCATGTAGGACGTATTTACTGCCGATAAAAAATATATAATAATATCATACTGAAAATAGCCAGGCCATAAAAAATATTTTTACAAACTTTTATTTAAATCTTCAGAAGTTATGATTGAAATACTTTTCTACTTACTTTTAGGATATAAACTCAAATCGGATAATCCATAGAAATTAAAGTCATATTTTATTTACAAATATTAAAGTTAACTCTTGACCCTGTTTAGACAGACAGGCAGGACCCTAACTATCTCCATGCCAAGTTACTTTCGCATTTATAATATCAGTATGGATTGCTTACATATGAAAAGATTGAGTGACCATAGCTGGAGCCTTGTCTGTCTAGGAATAGTGCCGTAACTTTAGGTAGAATAATTAGTCTAATGTCGACTGTTTATACTTAGGTTCTAATTAGGTACGAGTACGTTTTAGCCATTATATAATGACTTAATGAGCCCTTATATCCGTTATCTAGTAGAGGTTATCAGTATCACACGTCACAAAATTGGTATCAGCCTAATTAGTAGAATTACTGTGTAAGCGTTGCCCTTAGGCAGATTTGTCAACAAACTGCTATTAATGTGAAATGTGTCCCAAAAATATTCTGTTGTTGTGGTCGATTCTGTTTTATTTTTACTGAGGTATGTACTTCTATTTATAATGACATTACCTATTTAGCATTGTTCTGTCTTTAAACATTTACTTACCTACTCAAAAGTTTCAGTCCATCTCCTATTCCTTCCTTAGTGTTGCAAGCGTAACGCATTAGGTAATAGTACATTATTGCAGAGGCCGCCAAGTAGCGCATTGCCGGACGAGTCAGTTAGAAGGCTGAGCGAAGCGAAGCCTTCTATTAGTACGAGTCCGGCAATCGCAATTGCGGTCGAGGTATATATAATGCTTTTCTCAAACAGTGAGGAAATACGTAAGGTCAGTCGGGGCAAGTGCGCCAGGATGGGGTAAGTGCGCCAAACATAAATATATCGTAACCTGTAAATATTACTCAACTAATAGTTGGCTGTTTACAAGGCATAGGGCCGAAATAAATTTAGGCGCACTTACCCCACATCAGTATTTACTACTTCCATGATCGTGGATGATTTGGCCATGGAAGTTGTACTTATTACCTCCATGGATTTGTCAGTTGCT